>JAIPMN010044979.1:0-16648 GCA_020650975.1 Apostichopus californicus | reverse complement strand
ATATCGTGTCATACTCTAAGAACATAATGTATTGTAATTTAGCACGAAAGGTAACGGAATGAATGTTAACTATTGCAGGCTATTTTCATTGGGATTCGAGGTTGAACTCGTGTTAACGATGATAGTAACCATAAGTGTACACTGTTTCGTCATGTATGTTGTAGTGACGCTTATATATTGATTTCTGTTGAATATTCAGGACGTGAAGTTCTTGGAAGGGACAATATACTGCGTACAATCAATTTGGTTTACACGATAGCACAAACACCTATAGGCCTATCCATATACGTTTAGCTCATAATAAACAAAATAAATGGCAGGACAAAGTTTCCCTGGTGGTTTTCATTACTTTTTTGTTTCTTGTTTTGATGCTCCTTTTCTGTATGAAAAATTGTAATATATATTTTCAACATTTCTTATTTCATTTACGAAAGCGCCGTTTCAAAATTAATATGTTTTAATGAATATTATTACTGCAGTTATTTAACTTGGAATGTAAGCCTATATTGAATCTAAGTGTTTCTATTTTAAAGTCGAGAGATCGTTGCACATCACTTCGGTGAAAGATGATTTAATCATCGTGGACATTATTTTCCTCTTTGCAATTGTCGAGTAATGTTTTTAGTCATTTCTGTTTAACAGATGATTGTCGATATGATGTATCTTGTGACAATAATTATACTTCTTTCTGTAGCTGAGATGATGAAAGTAGTTATTAACAGAAGCTTGCATTTAGATCTAATTAAAGACTTAACTTATTTATAGTCTAAATATGTCTCACAATGCATCATTTTTATGTCTAAAATTTCATTTTTTTTTTACTGGGGGATTAGGGACCCCACCCCCGACATGGGATTTGGCTTCAAGGGTCCCAAGACCACACCTCCTTCAGAAAATAATGCATCCGCCCCTTTCTTTACCAAGGACATGTACATAACCGTTCAGTTTGCCATGTTTGCAATTTGATTTGATGATGGTGGCTCACTGGAAGTTTCTTTATGCACTAATTGTTTGCGAAGACTGGTTTACGAGAGAATAGACGGTATCAGAGAGAGGTGGTGTTTAATGGATGAGAGTATAGGGTGCGGGTGAGGGTGAGGGTAGTTAAAATTGTGATAAAATATCGTCTCTTGCAACTTAGATGAAAGGCGATGGTTAGAACTAACGTAAGCAATAGAGAGGATTACAAATTACCATTATCATGTAGGGAATCAGCTTGACTTCAAATTGAAAAGAATAAAAGTAGACAATTTTAATTCTCTTTTTCTTTTCTTTTCTGTCAGTTTTTTTTTACTTCTTTGTATTTGACTTATTCTGTCATGAGAAGAGTCCGGGTCACATAATAATAAGGATAAAATCAACAACAATTTCCCTCATTTCATGCCCATTTGGTGAAATAATCTAGGAGCTGAGACATGTCCTAGAGTGGTCATGTTCAATCTTAGTTGGATTGGTGCAGGTGTGGTTAAAGTCAACCAAAATACAAAAGCATGAGTATGGGTATCTCTTGCCGACCGACTTCCACTGTACCCGTTTAGCAAAAGTAACATTAGTGTAACACATCAGCCTCTTGTTAAGTACTAGACCACAGATGTTTAATATAGTTCATCGTTACTGCACTCATGTAATGGACTGAATTGTGTATTTGTATTATAGTAAAATCTTTCAAAAAACCAAACAGATATGTAACAGAGTTTAAATTGGTCACAGCGCCATCAGCAATTTTTATTCAGCATTGTGGGATGTTTATCTTTCCTGAAAGTGCAATTTTTGTCTGGCACGTGACTAGTCATTTTTTATGTAATTTTATTTGTTTATTTATATTTTGTGAGGGTTGCCATTTTATACAGTGCTTTCAGTTTTTATTTAAGTAAACTCACAAGGTGAAATATTACATTGCTGTGACGTCAAGTTTACTCACCGTTGGTAGGTATTACGTAAGTTATTACGTGTGCTACCAGCGACAGTTTGTACCAATCATATGTAACTAGTATACGCTGACTCATTGTAATACATTGCTTAGTATGGATCAATGCTGTATTAATGCGTTTTCATGTTAATCAATGCACAACTATATTTTAGTCTACTTACCATGAATCTTAACCGAGTCATACCCATGGACAGTATAGGCTACTCCAAGCTACAAACCCCACTCACTTTATGTAACATAGACGTGCGTATGGAACGCAATTTTAATATTTATTCAATGATTACAGATATCTATAACTCATTTTAGCATATCTATAATTAATTTTCAGATATCTCTAATTCATATCATTGATATCTCGAATCCAATTTCGAATATCTCGAGTTCAATTCGAGATATCTTAAATAATGTTTCCTTTCTTAAAATATCTTTAATTTGAGATATCTTAAATCAAATTAAAGATATTGAAAATGCAATTTTTAAGATATCACGAATCGAATTTTAAGATATCTTAAATCAAATTAAAGATATATTCAAGTTAATTCGAGATATCTGAAAATAATTGCAGATATCTCGAATTAAATTGAAGATATCTGTAATTATTAAATATATGTTAACATGACGTTCCACACGTGCGCATTACAGAGGACATTAGAGAGGTGAAAGTCATTGGTATGACATTATGAATGATGCGATTATGAATTTCCATTTACATTGTGTATAGACTGAAAAATGAGATACCAATATGCTAAGCTGCTAAGTCAGAACCTAAATGGGAACGTAGAAATACCGACCATTGTGTGTTTCTACGAATTCTAATGGCGGAAGATATAACTTTATAGGGCGCCGCTATTAACATTTTTCAACCAGAAAGAACTAAAGGAGCCCATGTAACTGTTTATTATATTAGTGTCATTAGTATTAACGGATGACTCAAGACAGAACATTATATCTTAACATTTCGTGGTTCAAGCATGAATTTAAAAAAAAAATGGCTTGAATTTATTTTATAGCTACTACGGATGGCAAAGATATCCAGCTATAGGCTATTAGGAAAATTTACTAACTTCTTTGGAAGGCTCCTTTAAGTAGGAAATTCTAAGATACCGGTATGTATTAACTTATAAAAATATCATTAAAAGTTACTTAAAAGCACTAAAAATGGACTGGTCCGAATTTTTGTTATAATTTACTAAAAATTGCCACGATTCTTTAATACACGTAATACACTTAGATGAATGTTTTCTGGCGGTTTTGAACAACAATTACCATGGTATTTGTAGTTTTGAGAAACTTTGTGTCCAAAATCTTGTTATAGATTCATAATTTGGACAACATATGTATTTCGGTATACCAATCAAGCAATAATTTCTTGTTTTCGTCTCATTGTATTCACTTTTAATCAAACGAATATGTAATAAGTTTTTGTTTTTCATTTCCTTTATAACTCAAAATCCACCCTGTGGCATTTTGTGTCCCTGTTCAAGAACGGCGATGAACAGGTCAGTCGTTCTCAATGCATGCAGGGATATACCTTCTCAACTCCAATTTATACCAACGCGAAGATAATATAAAATTGAAATGAGCTACTTTTATTTTAGTTTCAAATGCCTACGAGGATCAATATCTTTCGATTAAAATTTGGGTCAGATAAAGAAAGTAGCAAAAGAAGAAGATGCAAACATCAAATTTAAAACAAGCTATTACTTCAAAACGTCAAACACGAATTTGATAATCCATTTTTGAATTTTAAGTGGTAAAACTTGCTACAGGGCGTGTTCATATCTGATACTGTCTACAAATAAAAATTTGCATTTTTAATTTCCTAGTTTACCGAACCGTCAACCTTCTGCCAACTGTGTACTTGAGTATTTCGCGCAGCTTGCGGAATTGGCGAATAGCCTATAGTCAACCTGATTATTCGAAGAAAGATTTCATCACGTTAGGCTAGTAGGCCTATACCAGTACATCTAAGCTTAGGCACCTATTAAAGTTTTAAAATATGGCATATCATATCTATGCTTCACGATTGACACCTTATCAGGAGTGTACTTTTCTCCACTTTGTTCTTGACTATCGAACAAACTGCAAACATTCGTAATCAATCATGATTGAAATGTGTTCTGACTTAAACGTGTATAATGCAAACAAGGAAGGAGGTGAAAGGTATCCAACATTTAAGCTTGGAAATGCCCGTTACCAACTCATCCCCAGCCTACCCAACCCAACCTCGAGAATTTTCAAACAGAAATTTAATCAACGAGTTACATCAAATGGATTATGAAACTAAAAATCTACTCGCCAAAACGCAAAATTCACTCGCCACTATGACTGCTGTTCAAATCTCCATAGTACAGATCTACAACATCAAAACTTTCTATGAACACATGTTATAGGAAACTTAGGCAGATACATGGTGCTACGTAATTGCACATTGGAAAATTATGTTTCTGTGAGGCATAAAATTTAAACTTTTTTTCCACCAAAAGTAAGTGATGAACAAAATAAAACATGTCACAGAATCGTAAATAAGCAGCACTGTAGTGTCTCAAACAAATACAAATAAAACATCTGCAAAAATACTTATGAAGATAGCTTGGCTTCTGTTACAAATGGCTCCTCTAGAACAAGGCAGAGGCCTAAACTATAAATTAGCATATACAGTACCTCACTGCTACTTTGAACATATATTTTCCCATTTAATTACCTGCAGATTGGTTTGCGAAAATATCAATATTACTCCATTACACTGCCTAAATCAAAGCGATCTTTGATGTCACCTCGCGCACTCGCCACCTCGCGAATTCGTTATCTCGCGCACTCCAATCCAATACCTTAACAATTGAAACCCCTAAACTGTGCTTTCCATTTGGCCTTTTATAATAATAATATTAAACATGCAGTTATTTTAACGACGCTTAAGCCACGAGGGCTTATGGATTACAACTTACACGTCGGGTGGCTTCAACATTTCAATGCAAATTTCGAATCTTTGAAAGTTAAAAAGTCATTTTTGATGGGAAAACCGTAAATTGCTCTTGGATGAACCCGCCTTACTATGACCCAGCCGGGTATCGAACCCCGAACCTCCCGATTGCTAAGCATCATGGCTTCTTTATCCACTCGGCCACATTATTATTATTATCAACATCAGGAAATGGTATGTTTCGAAAGAACGTTTAAATAACGATTGATAGTATTGATAACTTATGCGGTCGATCTGTAGTTGTAGTCGAATGGTAGTAGTATGTAATATGTAAGGAAGTAAAGCTCATGGATCTTTAGTTCTTCTCTAAGGTACGATACACAAATTTCATTTTAATTTTTATCAAAATGTTAATTAGATATATAGTTAAGTCTGCCGCCCTGACGCTTTAAGAAAGTAACTATGTATATCTCTTACATACTTAGATAAGTCTTTGGCGATCCATTGGGGAGTTGGAGACAGTGTGATACCTGAAATATTGTTGTGTAGCCAACTTTCAGTTATTCAAATGTTATGAATTAGGTCATACTTATCCACGCATGTTGTCCACATGTTGTGCACGAATTATACCACCACGATACACCGGGATCAAAGGAAGAAGACGACGTTTCCTTTGTGACAACATTTACTTCGTCAATGTACTTTCTGCTAACACGACAAACAGCAGTACATGAATAGAAAAATGTTTCGGGAGGAATGTTATGTTTAACGATGTGATTTTGAATGGGGGGATAGTTTAAAACGACGTTACCTTCTACTTTCCAATGGAAATATCTGTTGTATTCATTATCGTTTTTGTCTAGGTATAAGATATAATCAGCAAGATCTTCAATTGTATCATAGTCATCTGCATAGATGAATGAATTTGGTGGAGCATGTCGCTCGTATTCAACTCGCGGAGCTCCGACTACCACGGGTACAATGTCCCAAGCCAATGTTCTCCAAAATTTCTCCGTAATATATTCAGAACAACAACTATTTTCCAAAGCTAAATAAAATTTGTACTTTCGTAAAGTCTGCTCACACATGGGTGTGTTTCTTGGACATTTTTTAAATTTTTCTCCGAAACAGTCGACAGACAAATACGTTTGCAATTCTTTCACGAAAGCTGTTCGCTTCCAACTCGTGGATGACCAGGTTGACATCCACGCCATTAATTTGGTTTTACGTCTCGCCCAGTTTGGTTCTTTTTGCGTTACAGAAAACGTGGTATTCTTACCGAAATATGTTGGAGATTTCAAAGCATAGTACCCATAAGGCATTGGGAAATCGGATTTAGAATGATATGTCCATGACCAGTGAAACATTGTCTTTTTGTAAGGTGGACGCAATGCCAAGAATTTTAGTTTATTAGCGCCTTCAAATGTGGCGTATAATCTCCTTTGAGATGGTGATGACTCTGACAAGATGACATCCCAAACTGTATTCTTTACACGACTAAATCCGACATCTTGTGGAATAAACAAAATGTCAAATCTACCAGTTCTTGTGGCGTTTTTCTCCAGACTAACACACGTTGTAAAGGTGATGCCATCGTGTTTACATGTACACATTCTCGATGGCTCTGGAGCTAGAAATATTCTTGAATACAACCATGTCTTTCTGTATCCTTCATAAAAGCCAACATTGATATGTGGACCCATGCTGACAGTGTTATTACGTCTAGGTAATAGTTTACTTTGTAGCAAGATTCCTCCTCCATTTCGGATAAACGTTTGTGCTTTCGATAAAGACGTATTGGTATCCTTCAACAGGAGGGTAAAGTGTCCGCCAGTGCTGTTTTCATGGAAAGATTGATCGTTCGATGGAGCCAAATTAAGTGACTTATCCTTCAGAAAATTGCCCAGTTTCTCAGAGTTCATTATTTTAAAGGAAGAAGGAAGGACTCTGAAAGAGAAGATTATTTCTAAAGCGATAACAAGTGCCAATAGTGCAACACATATTGGCAAACATTTGCGTTTTTGGATGCAGTTCATCTTTTGTTGTGGATAACACGGTGTAAATGGTTTGGCAAATGTCCCTTGTGTATCGCAAATGCGTCAGATTAGTGATGGAGTAATTTACGAGCATTAAAATGGCTCACGGCCTTGAAAAATAGCACTTCGTAACTTATTATTGTTTTTACAATGATTGAACACAAAACACATACAATTGAGTGGATCTCTGTTATCATAAACAGAGATGTTTTTTCTCTGTATAGGAGGTCAGTAGGATAGCGTCTATGGGTTTGTTTGAACCTTAATGTATTTATTTTGTAGGTTTTGAAACGGTCTAGACTATGCCGTACCACGAACACCAAAGTAATATGATTTATTTAACAGAATAGAGTGATCGATCGTGTCAAAGGCTTTCTGGAGGTGAAGAACTAAACCTAACCCATTTTTAACCATAACACGCTGAAAACGACTAGTATTTACAGTTTCCAACACCATGATAATCTGAATATATAAGTCCTAAGTAAGAGACATTTGTTACAGGTGGAGACTGGGTCTCCTCTTTACCTTTAACACGAGTGTTTATAACAGACCAAGCTTGCTCAGAAGAGGAAGGTCTCCGGGTTAATATGCTTTCATGATACGTAGATTGTGCTGACCTGATGATGCGTCGTAAGATACGACGATACGAAGAAAGCTTAGCAGTACAGCAGTGACCTTCTTAAGGTATTTACGATAGAGAATACTATTCTTAGTTGAAATATTCTACATGATGCCAGGTGTAATCCATGGTTTGTCTTGGAGTCCCCCCTCCCAGAAATTATCACCAGAGGAAAGTGAATAAAATGTTGGGACTGTACAATATCAATGAAATTATTATAAGCGATATTAACATTAGTATTATTATAAATAAATGACATATCAAAAGATGCCACAGATTGGATAAACTTATTAAAATTATCTTGATTGTAAAATATAATATGAGGTCTATCTTATTTGGTATTTCTGAATCCCAAAAACTGAGAAGATGATCGCTTAATTCGGTAAATAAGCTACCGGAAACAGGTTCTTGTCAAGTAGCTTGTTGGGGAGTCTGACAAAGATATTGTCAATAAGGGATGCGCTTGAGTGGCCGATCCTGGTTGGTAAGGTGATTGTATAGGAATGAAATTGTTACAAAGGGTTAGCTTCGTATAGTCCCCACAAATTACATTGATTTCTATACTTAATAAATTAATATTGAAATCGCCTCCAATAACACATATGTGCGGAATAAAAGATGAGTTCAAAGTATCCTCGAGTGAATCCAAAAAGTGCTTGATGTTACCCCTTGGGTGGCGATAACATGCAGAGACACAGCACAGATTATTACCAATGCTAAGACCTAACCATATATCTGCAATCTGGCATTGTGGAACATTTTTGCCTCTGACCGGATCGTTAAATTCAGTCTCAATGTAAAGGCGCATTAACACGACACGACACGACAAAATCGTCTACGATTTCTTATTAGCCGAACTGTCGTGAACGATTTTGTCGGTACGTGTAGATGGCTTCTCCTCTTGTCGTGAGGAACTATCGTTCACGAACAAAATGGTCCACGATTTCTTTCAAAATTGCGCACAACTTGATCGCAGCGTGCGAATAGAATCTTGCTCAACATCTGTCGCGCGCGAAAAGATTTTGAGTTGTCGTGCAAAGTTGACACTGTTCAACTTTTGTTACGATTGTCACCGGATGGTTTAGCGACCAGTGACAATAAAATGGCTGAATTTAGCGACTCAAGGACGTGAAGAAATATTATTAAGACTACTTGGGACCAAGATAAAAGGATAAAACAAATAAGATATACACTTGACTATTCTCACAATTTTAAAGAAAAAACTGCTCGTGGATGGTCACTTTAGTGATGCCATTGGTCCTATATATGTTTATTGTGTAACACATAATTCATACTAGTATTATGCGATGTTTATTAGTACATTCTAGCCTATGCCTCACTTGCTTTAATACTAAACAAATTGCTGTTGATTTTTGTTGGTTGAATTAATCTAATGTTTCTCAAGTTTGTCTGTCTCATCGCTTTGCGAGTAGTAAGTGCTTGGGAATTGTGCGTTATTTCAATATAAAATAATTTAATATGAATTCGATGTCATTCGAAGGCCTAAAATGATACGGATACCTTCATTTTTCAGTAGATGAGAGTTGACCTCGCACTTAGATATTGGGGGACCGTCTTTTTGAAGATGCTGAAACGCCTGAGATGTTATGAAAAGTTTCGGCCAACTTACCTTGGTCTTGGATTTATATTAGAGGAGGTTATTTCGTTCATGGGGCAGAAACTGACTTAACCACAGGTGTGTGTAAACAATACCTTTATATCTGCGTACGTTACTTCTTAAGCTGTGTTTTGTGCTTTTGGGGTATTTTGTCATGGTCCCTCTAACCCTTAACATAACACAGTAATCAGGATATCCATGGAAAAGGATCAAGGCGTCCCATGCCTCATCTATGTACAAGTTTTGTTTGCCGCTTAAAGCAACGACAGATATGAGTTTGGTCAGCAATAGGTACATCGAAGTGAAAAAAGAGTGTCCATGCCACTAATTTAGCACGACAAATTAATTGTTGTTTCGTATACAACTTCGGACTTCAACTAAGATGTCGACGGTTTCGTTGCTACAATGACGAAATACAGTAGCGTCATAGTTCCATGTACCTTATGTTTAAGTATGGTGCCAGCAGTCTGTGACGTATAAGAAGCAAAGTGAAATTTTAATTAATTACTGTAGTGATTCAACTGACAAAAAAAAACTACATGTAGTTCGTGTCAATGCAGTTAGACATGCATTCATGATCGAAGAAGAGACAAAAGCATCCATCGCCATGACAGTATTTTACTGAACGTCCTAAAATGTTCTCATTGACGGGTTCTAGAAAAGTAAGAGACCACATGGTCCCACTTTGTTAAGCATTTCAGGCTTTTCAAGTTGTTCCGGAAGTGTTCGCAGTCAATGGCGTACGCTAAGGGGACCGGAGGGGTGTGGTGAGGGGGGGGGGTGGGGTGGGGCGCTTGGTGTCTCGAATAGCCGGTCGGAGGATTTTGTTTGAAAAAATTAAAATATTATTTATGACCACAACCTTGCTTGTATAGCTATAGTAAAGAACTCATTTTATGATCTAAGTATACCTCAATGTGCACCTTTTGCCCTCTAAACTTTGAAACACCGAACATAGAAATATCTTTCTATGACCACACATCCACACCCCTCATTCCTAAGATATCGAATTTTCAAAGTTAAGCATAATTATGGTCCAACACCTATTACGGTATTTCTCATCCATCCTTGCCATAGTTTAGTTTGCGTAGTATTAGTTGTGTTGTTAGCATACGGGATCTATGACTACATGTCGCCTTGATTGTCGTTTGTTGCACAAGCGAGACAGAGATTCCAAGGGATACAGATTAACTTGTTGGGGGTATACATTCTAATTGACTTAGGTGTTATTTTGGTAACTTTTTAATTGATTTTGGCAGTTTACAGACTTTGCCATATGATCAAAGCATTTGTCAGAACATATATAACAAATCTGACACTATGTAATAATAGACTTGCCAAAATGACAACCCAAAGACACCACTGACTAGTAAACTAGGATTCTCTAGGATTATATTTCACCGTTAGTAAATAGTATGGTTTCCCATGTTAATTATATCTATTTGTGCTGACACACACACACACACACTCATCCGCCTGCATGACTACAAAGGTTACGATTTCATCGAAACCACGATTTCATCGAAACCAAAAAGGGCCAATTTGAATTTTTTGAAAGTGCTATGTACGGTTTGAAAAGGTTGGAGTCGTCTTTAACGTATCTAGCAATTAAGAGATCAATACCTAGGACGTTGAACTGAGTCTGATTATGGTACGATTGAGTTCAATGTCTCCTGGAGCAAGTTTAAATTTAGAGTTTTAGAAATAGTTTATCTAATAGTTCACCTGATGGGAAAATATTTGTAATCATATATAGTTTGGCATTTCATTTCATTCGTATTCATAATGTTGTTATTTTATTTTATCATACAAAATTCATAGTATAATCGAATGATGTTTGTGGCCTTCGCTTTCTTTTGTATACTAATATTCAGAATAATGTTTAAATCTTTTGAAATGTCAGCTTTGTTTTCATAATATTTAAACTTAGTAAAGTAAAGTGTGAAATATGAGATCTATTTCAAAATCAACCAAACTGACGGTGATTTCTGTTCTCTCTCTTTCTCTCTCTTTCTCTCTCCGTGTATTTTTGTAGGGCAAGAAGCAAATACCAGCCCCGATGATCTGACCGATGCAGAAATGTTCTCGGTGAGCGAAGAGGTTTTCAGTATATATGTAGGCTAATGCGAGTATTAGAGCAGGGTTAGTAATAGTAGCAGAAGGGGTAGTCATTAATAATAATGAATTGTATTTAACCGTCTAAGCATTAAAATTAAATGATAATAGAAAAAAAGGTACACACTTAAAATATATATATTTCAAAACAAACAATTCAGAGAAAGTAGTTGTAACTAAGTTAGTAAAACCAGATAAACCTAGATTATATTAATTTCCTTTTAAACACTTAAACATTTACATTAAAAATGTTAAGGGCCTTGAACATTTTTCTTGAGAGTTTTAGCCCAAATCATCGAACAGGATTCGAATTTCATTTGACAAAAAATATTAATGAATCGTATTAAACCACAGAAAACGTAAAATATAAGATATATAAATTTGCAATCGTTGGAGAAAAAACATCCTGTTGCATTTTGCCACGTTTTAGTCGTCGGACTCTATCCATTGCCTCGGCAATCAGGACATCACTTTTCTCTTCAGGTTTGTACCCTTTTATTTTTATTTATGCTTGTCTACGTAATGACTTCTTGCGTAGTCGCATAAGTCTCTAAGTATCTATAATCATTTGTGAGAAGTAGAACGAATCATGGAATGAAATCTGATTTTTTTTTTTACTTGTATAGCTATCGAAGTTATCCGAAAACAAGCTGGATGCCTTGGTAATTTCATGTGTTGCCATATTCTGCACATAATCAATTTACAGGACTGAAATTTTGCCGAAACAACATGGGGAAGCTAGTAATGGGCCTAATTGCAGACGTTGTTGATACGAGAATCCGTATTAACTCCAAAGTTGTTTTCAATGTAATTGGGACTTTATATCCATCAACATTAAAATGTTGATGAGAAAGGTTTCGCAACGTATGCTTTGGATCAGACAACATTTCGGTCTTATCCTCGTTCAATTGTAACTATAGCCGCCTGTCGTTCAGGCTTTAACATAAGCATACGACACTATTTCACACCGTAGAAACAATCATCAAATTTGTTGACTGATGTTAAAGGTAAACATGTCTACCTTGACATTGAAAATAGAGTGGTATAAGCCTTTTGACATAGACGTATTCGTGTGCATATTTTTAAAACGTTCATCTGTGGTCGGCTGAAGTTCCCCACCATGATAATGAATTTCAGATTGACAATAGAATGATTAGGTTTCTGAAAATCTGAAGCAACGGGAAACTTTCAAAAATCATAATTATGCTGTGCTTAAGGTTATTAAATCTACATGTGTTGCCCGTCCATCTCTCGATATAGATAGATACATTTGGAACAAACATAATGTGTACATAAAACCAATAATGCATACATAATGTTCTTAAGAGTCACAGTTAAAATCATATACGGTGAAAAGTATAGAGACCAAGAGTGATATGTTTCTGTGATATGACATGCGTACAAATGTGGAAGCATTGTTTGCCGCAAGGGGTATACCCTGAGTCACTTCAGATGGTAACTTGTTAGTTACAAATTGGTCTGAGGTTACGTGCCTTTCTTTGTGACACAGATGGGGGAGGGGGATGGCGTGGGTGGGCTGGACGGTAGGTTAATGAACATCCTTCAGGCAGTATACGATGTCCTGTCTTATTGTATACTAAGAATGCGTTTTGAGAGGATAATATACGGGGAATATAGGCGGTGATAATGAGGCGCGTGTGGGGTGTTTGTTCTTATAATATTATATATGGAAGGATGGCGCGTGCCAGACCGTAAACTTTAGTGAACTGATGCAATATGAGGGAAATTGGATAACCTTTTAAAGAGTATATAATACATATCCAATATGCGTATACCTCCTAAAACTACCGTTCCGTTGCTACATTAATTTTGTCAACAAGTCTTTAAAACCAGAATGTACAATTTGTTGACCGACGCTTGTCGGTAAAATACCGTATACTCAATCGTGTAATTGTTGTACTGATTCGGTTGCAATGAAATATACCGGTACGTTTTTTCTCATCATATATATAGCTTCTTACTCAAGAATAATGGACAATGTTTACATGCGTTAATACAAGGCAAATTCAGCAACGTGATAAATGGTCGCACAGTTTCGACGGGGTTCAGAGAGATAATGCGTCACGTTTTCAATACAGTTGACCTGCGCCGCCACATCAGACCCTTGATCTTGACCCTCGAGCTCTCAATCACACAACTTGAGTTTTTTTAAGTTGAGTTTTGTTTTAAATTAACTTTGGGAACAATTGATTTTTCCCCGCAATCGTATGGCGAACGAAGTGTGTCGAATTACGCGCTTAACAAACAACGGAAGTAGAAAGTCACCACCGACTCCAGGCTGAGTTTAACCTCGAGCTCGGAGTGAAATCCTAGTCTATAGTAGATTCTGCTGAATCTGCTCCCTACATAAAAATAGGAACTTGATGCTACGGCTGTTATATTTCCCTCCCCTTTCTGCATACGCTTCTGAGGCCAGCGCGATCACAGAAGGAACGAATCACACACAGGCCCAATCACACGAACGAATCGTTCATAGCGTGATGAATAGTAAGGATCGACCCAGCGCATTTAGCAAAGAAAAATTAGCCGATACGACTAAACAAAAGCCAAGTTTATAGTGGAATCCAAACCGAAGGGTCTGACCAGCGTTTACTCTATACAGATCGGACCGCTGCAGAGCCAGGGATTCGACACTGCCCCCGTTCTTAAGTGTGCCATACCAAACGTAACCACAACAAACGGAGGACACGATGCGCCGCGTGTTGTGGATCCGGGTACGAGCTGCCTTCAGCCGATAATTGATCATCGTGTTTAGGTTCTTGACGCCGAGGCTCCTCGGAGCCCGGGCCCCTGGAGATCTCACCGGCCAAGTTATGCCACTGCCACTTTCCATAAACGAGGAGTAGGAGGCATATATAGATTTAATTCTACAAAAGAATAAAAACAGAATTCAAATACCAAAATATTTTTTTCAACAGGCCGCATGTCTACAAGTCCGCATGTTTACTTGTTACAAGTATATCAACAGCCCTCACTTTTTTTTAATCACACTCTCCTGACATTCAATAAAAAAATAGGTATATTTTCATTAGATTTGGTATGTGATATTTTTTTATACCATTTTGTTATTGTTTGTTCAAATAAGATAAATTATAAGACGCATATTTTTATTAATTTGGAACGATTGTATTGTATAACGAAATATAGTTAAACATAATCTTTTATGCAGTTTTAGCAGTTTTTTGTGTTGATTTAAAAACAATAACAATGTCGATTATTTACGGTACTTGAATCCACGGACAATATTGGTCATTACATAGACTATTCCATTCCATTGTCAATAGTGATGAAAAACGTTGAAAATTTATATTTTTCAGTTGTTGTCAAGGTGACGAAATGTTATCGAATTCATTAATGGCCCGCTCCTTTGTCTATACTCAATATTAAAAGAGTCCATTTACAAACACTAATTTGTCGAAAAAGTCATCTTCATGAATTGCGGATTATGTGAATGAGCATTATAAAGAAAGATAGATATTTAACACATTTTTTGTTAATTTCATTTCCCCGTTGAAGGTTTAAATCAACATTCCGAAACGTTGCAAGGAACGATACTGTATCTAATTATAAATCGTGCCGTATACCCGCAACCTTATGTTACTTCGCTCTTGTTTTTTTTTTTTAATTTTTTATTATCATTCCATCAAGTATCCAAACAATGTACAGTTCATAATAACATATACTTTATGACCATTAGTCAATATTATCCACAACAACCAATAAATCATTAAACTTCAAATAAAGATTTCCAGTTATGCCATCTGATATCAAAAGCATTTTGCTTACAATTAGTTTGATACATAAACTTTTCTTTTAGATAAAAATTCTTTACATCAATTTTACCATAGCTAAAGGAAGGTTTCTCTTTTTTAACCTTACTTTTGTAAACACAAAATTTCAGAACCAGAAGAATGTTATTAAACACATAGTCTTTGTACAAATAATTTCCAAACAGAACAAGCTCTTTACTAACTGCAATATTGATATTCAATTTGATTTGAACCCAGTTTTGAAAATCTCTCCATACTTTCTGGGTGTAGCCGCATTCCCAAAATAAATTTATTAAACTCTCATCTGCCACACCACAAAAAGTGCACAATGGATCATTGGTTTTGCCAATTTTAACCATGAGAGTATTTGTCCCTAAAATTCTGTTAAGAAGACGAAATTGGAACCAACGAAGCTTCACCTCAGAAGTACATTTCCAGTTGTATGAGCACACCTTATACTCAGGGCCGGATTTAGACATGTGGAGGCCCGTGGGCAACCTTCAGTGGTGGAAGCCCCCCCCCCCCTCCAGTGATCGCCGTCCTGGGGAAAACAACCACTTAGCTGTTTCTACCATTCACAAAGCGATACAATTAAAATTGAATATGACTTTAAGCGTATGCATGGCGTAAGCCGCGCGCAATATGATTTTGATTGATGATATTTGTCAGCCTACATTTAATTTTTTTTCTTCAAATTTCCCCTTATATATATATTTTTTCATGAAGTATGTGGAGGCCCCTTGTTGTGGAGGCCCGTGGGCAGCTGCCCACGTTGCCCATTGGTAAATCCGGCCCTGCTTATACCAATCTACTGCAGAAAGAAGTGGGGACAAGAGCATGTTCCATTTGTGAATACATTTATATTGGACCTTATTATTATTTGTAAATAAAATATTATAAAACCTTTAACACCCTTTTGGATCCATAAGAACAGTTTTTATATGAAAGAGAATTATTTCTCTGGCCTAAAAGACCAGAAAAGGATTTCTCTATTGCCTTTTTAATACCATGCAAGTGAAGAAAATTTGTTCTCACATCATATTTTGTATGAATCTCATCAGCAGATAAGAACTCACCCTTAGAGTTTATCAGATCATTAATATATAATATACCATGTCTTTGCCAATCTTTATACAAAATGCATATATTACCCACCCTAATTTTTTCATTGTGCCAAATACTGGAACTTAAAACATCATGAATATTTTGGGGGCTGAGCGAAACGGTGAAATCCTTCCAGGCTGAAAAAAACACTTTTCCAAAAGGTATTTTTACTTTCTTTAATAACGCTATCCCAATAAGTACCATGGCAGAAGAGTACTCAAGATTACAATTAGGAGTATTAACTTTATACACCTTACTGTCAATGTTGTATTTAAGCAATCTACGAATCCAAGTAATCTTAGGTGCCTTCTCGAAAGGTTCAAATTGAATCATGCCAGCACCACCTTTTGTAACGGGAAGGGCCATTTTATTTCTACTGATCCTATCAACTTTACCTCCCCATACAAAGTTATAAAACTTGAAATTAATCTCCTTGATAATTTCTTTACTTGGTGTTGGAAGTGAAAGAACGAGATGGTTCAAGTTTGGCAACAAAAGGGATTTAACCACAA
>JAIPMN010044977.1:0-15030 GCA_020650975.1 Apostichopus californicus | reverse complement strand
TGAAGGCGTATTGCAACAACTTTTTCTAAAAGTTTGGATATAAAAGGTAAATTTGATACAGGTCGGTAGTTTTTAAACACTTCTTTATTCATACCAGGCTTTTTGAGCATGGTTTAACAATAGAACGCTTAAAACAAATATACACAGAAGAACATCATTTCTGTGTTTTTGAATAAATAACAAAGAAATAAAAGACCTGTTTCTTTTATAACTAAAGCCGCCCTAGAACAGGCCTTGGTTTTGAAGCTATAGGTTATAGGTATAAGCATTTTCACAACATAAGTTGTTTATTGATATGAAAAACAAATTAACGAGGTTAGAAAAAATACTCAAACTGCAAGTAAATTGGGTTTACTTGCTTTATTTTTGCAAAAGCTACGTATGTGACATAGACGGAGAACCAGTTGACAAACTGTTTTTTCTAAAGTAAAATAAAAGGGCAGTCTCTTTTTTAACTACAGACTGGGTCTTGAAAAGATAAACCGCAATATTACAACATGTGTAGCTTATTCATACGAAAAACAAATGAGCGAGGTTAGATAGAAAAGAAAAACAAACTTAAACTGAAAGTAAGTTATGGTTTTTGTGCGCTTTTGTTTCGGATGTTTCGTATGTGACATATTCAAAAAAATGTTAAATCGAGAGGCTTACATGCAATTAAAGTATTATGTTTCCCAGTAATAACGCGTACAAGCTTTATTTGTTCATGTGCCTCGGCTACTCTGAGTTGCCTGCTTTCATTCATTTTACATTTAATTAGGATTATGAATCTGGTTTGAAAACGTTTCACTCTTGCTGCAAGACTCTCTATATTTACACACACATATCATTACAACAAATTGAATGTTATCTGGCACATTGGATCAATTTTTGCTTCCTTTTAATGTATTTGTGTGTTGGATCATTGACATATGTATTGGTAGGGTATAACCGTACTTCGACACGAGATTATTTTTATTTTTATTATTGTCATCTCTAATGAGGGTAGCCTGATCAGTGCAGAAGCATTGCTTTCCAGAGGAGCCCTCAACACAAAATACATATGCAATATTATGCAGTAGAAACACGGTAAACATTCAAAAGCAGAAAAAGGACGGCAAAAAGATAGACAAACAAATATCATACATCTAAGCAAAATATATAAGTTTTCATATTGCTTTTAAAATATTAACATTTGGCAAGCATTTCAAATTTGTGGGAAGACTGTTCCACGATCTGCCTCCAGAAAATGTAAAGGACCGTTTGCCATTCCCAGATCTAATAGGAGCAACGAAAACATTATTAGAGCAGCTAGATCTAGTTCTGTACGAATGTAGTAGAATTGTATTATCAGTAAGGTAATCTAGAGCCAGGCCGTTGACACATCTATACATCAGAATATTCCTGAAATATAATGCACGTTGACGGACATTTAGCCACTTCGATTCAGCAAAAATATATGTTACATGCACATCCAGAAGCCCATACCCCCAGGACTAATCTGGCTGCACGATTTTGAAGAACCTGAACCCGGTCAACCAATGTATTCGTCGCCGTTATCCAATCGAACAATAATCAATATGGGGTATAATTAGAGCGTTGTACATATTATTAGGTATATGCTGGTCAACACACCAACTATGTATTTTTAGAATACCCATATGTGATATTTTGGCAGTAATATTGTTATGATGTTTTTCCAATTTAAGAAACGGCTCGAGCCACATTTCAAGGTATTTGAATACATACACATTTTTAAGAATATCATTATCAAGCTTTACATTGAGGTGATTGATTGTTTTTTTTTATAATTTGAGAAGAGCCAAACGTCATAACCTTGGTTTAAGAAGCATTAAGTGTCAGCTTATTAGTGTTCATCCAATCAGACACAGCTTCCAGGTCCATCTTTATGACCCTTTCAATATCTAATAAAAATATCTTGAACTATACATGATGGCATCATTACCAACATAAAGAAAACCTTAAAATTCGAAACTACATTAGGAAGGTCATTAATAAAAATTTGAAATAAAAGTGGACCTAATATGGATCCCTGGGGTACACCAATTATAACAGGTCTTGCATCATATTTAACCCCATCAATAATAGTTTGTTCTCTATTTGTCAAACAATTAATTCCACATCAAACGAGCCCAGATTATAATATTACATATTAAGGTATGTATAAAATAGCTAGTCGATACCTAATATATGTAACTGTTATATGTGTGCTTCTTTTGCTGATGTAAGTATTTCCACAGCTCTACATTACTGTGAATGGAGAAAGAACCGAGAAGAAATATGTTTCTGCTGGAGAGAATTTGACTGTCATTTGCCATGCGGATGGAGCAAGACCTACAGCAGTGTTATCATTTAATGACCGCAATGAAGTTGTGACTGAAATGGCACTAACCACAATTACTTCCAGACGAATATCGTTCGCTTTGATAAAACGACTGAAAGAAGAGAATATCACATGTACGAGTACACAGCAATTAGAAGGAGAATGTGATCTCACAACATTTGTCACCACGACAGTTACTCTGTCTGGTAAGCTGAAAGGAGAAGCCGTTCACCACGTTATGTAGACATAGATGTCATTCTTAAACGTTGTTACCAACTGAGTATTACATAGACAGTCTGAGCTTCTAGTGGAATGGTCCCAGTGATAATTAAAGGAGTGTTCAACTTACGAGGGTTTTGCTAATATTAATATACATACATAAAACAACCAATTTCAATTTCATAAGCGAGACGCTAAGTGATGAATCAATTACTTTGTGGTGTATTTAAATCTACTTGGGAACTTGGGAAGAAAAACAAAATCAAAACAACAAATTAAACTTACGGAAGGTTTTCAAAATTTAGTACATATCCTCATGGAGCATATGAAATTATTTTATAAGTTCTACTTTTTTGTTTTCCCATTTCTGCACTTTTTACAGTTTCTATTTAGCTTTGGTACTTACGAAGAATTTAGCCGTTATCTTCATATTTCATAGTCTAAAAAAAAAAAACTAACAATGAGTGTTTAACATTTCCCTATGTATCCGGTTAACAAGAAATACACATTGGAATATGTTAAATTGGTTGACATTCAACACCATCTGTCGTTCAGCAAGTCACTTTAATTGATGAAATTGAATTGTTTAACATATAATACAATATAGTATAAAAGTACACCCTTGGAATAATAGCACTGGTTTATAACTGTCTACAACATATCAATGTTAATTTCGTTTCTCAAGTCATCCTTCACTACATATAACCCATTCTGATGATGACTTTTTGAAGAGCACTTATCCCGCAATTTGTTTAATTTGAGTGATGAAAATAGTTCAAGAAATAGTTTATTCTCTGCTTTTCTTTTCAGACGAGTCGACAACACAACCAACAATTTCAAGTTTGGATACCATGAGTAATTTATGCTAAGGCTAAAGGGCTCCCAAAAAATGTATCAGTGATGATCTATGATATCTTTAATGCTTTGAATTTATGAATACCAATATAATATATTAATTTCTGTTGGTTTGTTTGTTGTATTATTTTGCCGTGTTGTTTGGTTATGAAATGATTATTGAGTTATCATATAATTGAGCACCTTTCATTGAATTTCAAAGTCGGTTATTACAAAGTGTCGTTTCTTCTAATGCTTTGCTTGAAATTAACCAGCTACAGAATATCATATGTTTTAATTTTCCGCCAAACTGTCTCAATTTTTTTTCAGACAAGCCAACGACAGAACCACTATCTGCAGGTTTTCTTTCATTCAGTTATTTATGTAATGCCAATAGGTTATTTAGGATGGTAGATCAGTAGCAACAATGATACAGAGTGGAATTTATTGATGAACTCTCTAGTCTTGATACTGTTTGTTTTGTCTTACTTTAAATTAATAAGCACACTTGTTACCGCCATAGTTATTCCTGTAAAATATGGAAATAGGAGTGAAACGAACCTCTGCCGTCATTCAACGTTACTTTGTCTACATTTATTTTTCTGTATAAGAGTAGGCACTGCCATGTGAAAATAGTTTAATGCCCAACAGGTCCATGATTGTATTCGAGGATGTTAATTGGTATATGACATGTAGATGTATCAATATGTTTCCATAAACTGTTAAGATATCTGGGAAATTATTAACTTTCTTTACAGGATATCTTCAATGGATCGTACTGAGTATTGCTATTCTGTTACTCTGTTTGTCTGTACCTATAAGATAACAATGAAGATCAGAGGTAAGTTAAATTGTTTAAAATCGATATGGTATGCTATATCATAAGTTAAGGTGTCATGAAAAAAATGACGGTTGTGTTAATTTTACTATAAAGAAATGAAGACCACCAATTTGAAGTAGTCTCACGATGTATTCAGAGTGACTGCAGATAATACCTGGTTGTAGGTTGTGTAAAATGACATGTTTTGATGCTTGCTTATATATTCCTTCAAGATCAAATCATTGTAGAATAATTATCGTATTGACACTTTTAATATGTCCATAATTTCTGCAGCTTCGTCGTCTGTTAATTTGTCAACGTAAGGCTTTTATGTTCATTTTGTTTTTGTATAATTTTTTTACATACTTCTAAGCTGTTGACTTATCTTTATTGAGAGAGGCTTTGTATTAATTAAATGATATTCTCAGCAACAAAGAACCCGAATCGGATTTGAAATAATGACCGATATTGGTTGGTTATTCATCAGTCTGCTGTTGATAAATTATATATATTACATTGGCTTAGAGTGCTCGCGTGAATTATTGTTTATTTTATAACGACTAAATGTCCATCCATTCTATAGCTCTGTAAAATGACCAATTGTTCTAGAATAAGATACATCTTTAACTTGGTGTGAACTTTGTAATAAATACATACTTAGTTATAAGACTAATGTATTCAATGTTCAAACCTGCAAACGATTCTCAGCAAAAGTTGCATATACTATACATTGTAAGGGAACTGGATTTTCCAAAGCAATAACAAACATACATGTTATTCAATTAGAGACGCAGATACAACCCTCGGCGGTACAACTCAACTGCAACTCAACACCCTGCCGGCTGACCAACCACGTAAGTTAAAAGGAAATATTTAATTATATTAGAAATCATATACATATCGTTACTATTTTGATATCTTCTTCACTGCTATATTTTTGTCTTTACTTTAGTTTTACAGAATCCGTTACAAGGGAGTCTACAAAACAAACAGAAGTAAGGACTAAAAGACTTAGGCAAAATGCAATCAATACTTTTAGGAATATAAGTTGTGGTTAATTTTGGCTGAATTTAGAAAGCTGCGTATATGATCTAAATAAGTTCATTAAAGGCATCGGAGACTCGCCCCAAACCGCGTGCCGCGCTCTGAAAAAGTTAACTTTCCGTCGCTATAAAATGCAGACAGTAATGAAACGTGATACCTTGTTCTCTTTAGCTGGACCTGAGATGTCCATCGATGTATCGTTTTTACACCGTGCTGTGGGTATTGACTACATCTGTATGTACTGAATGTACACTAGTGTCTAAGTACTGAAGGTAGCAAGCTGTGTGCGTATTTTTTGTGATCGACGGTGGTGTCTAACACACTTGTTACACCTCACTCGAAACTAGGTCAGATTACCGGCATTATACGTTTCTTTTTGCGCGAGTCTTCACACCCTTTAAAGGGCTGATTAATTTATTTTCTGCATACCTTACTATTTATATTTATATTTGTTATGGCATATAACGTAAACAATATTGTTAGAATTACCGTGTCATAACCGTAATTGTGCATACTGTAAGAATTGAATGGTGTTCAATCATTTTCTTAATATAAATGTGTTTGTTTAATTAGCTTTTGAGTAGTTGAAGGTATCTTTAGATACTTCTAATAAGCTTTGTTACCATCTTCTTTAATGTGGAAAAGTTACGCGATGACATTTTTACTTTATTTGTTATCAGATTAGATCTTCCAAGTATTCCGAGCGACGAAAGCAATTCCATCCACTCTAGTGTCAGTGAAAGCAGTAAGTTGATTTTATCGCAATATGTGATTGACGCACAGTGTATAACTTAATGATAAATGCTTACATATCATTGTATTGTTAAATGTATTTGAAAACATGATAATAAAAAGAGCATGATCAATGCAACACAATGTTATTTATCATGACAGACATTTAAGGTGTACATATAATGATATATTTCCGTTCTGTTCAGTATTGAGATCATCCAATTGGTGCTTCTGCCTGTAAATAATATATTTCACATGATGAAAAACACTGTAGGACAAATGTATTATGAAAAATTATATCGCTATTGAATACTGTCACTTTCTTACCCATAATACTTTAAAGTAGTATTACATATTTCCTATATAAAGCCTTAATTATTCTTATACAAATATGAACATTTATTTGCTTCTTACGCCTGCTTCTGCTTCACAGATTATTACTCTGCGGCAGATGAAAGAGGGACAAAGGACAGAATATTTAGTGAGAGTGAGTTCTGCATCTTATTAACTATAAAGGTCGGAACAATATACAATAGATGGATGGGAACTATAAGAATGTCCAGAGACGTCAAAAAATGCGCGGTTCTGACGACAATCGCAGGTAAGTCGCAGCATGATTGTTGGTACCCTATATGTTCACTCATGTGTTTCAAGTTTACAAATGTTAACAAAAAAACCTTCCGCTTGTGTTAAAGTATTACGGCTAGGAATGTAAAACGTGAATTGAAATATTTTAATACCTCATGCATTTCGTTTATTTGTAAGTCAATTACCTTACAGAGAAATGTTCCTTTCTTGCTAAAAGTCTGTATATTAAGTTTATAACCCAATTTTTCTGCTTTAGAGGGAGTTATGAAGGAAAAAATCATAAATTGGGATGCATTTGTTAAACGCACACTTGATCTACCTACGACCGATCGTCTTACGAGAATTGAGGGAATAGCAGTCGACAAAAGTAAGTTATCCTCCTCTTGTAGATGCCGAAGTTACACATCAATAATTGTTGTTATTGGTAATATCATATAAGAAATATACTGTTTAGGTCAATTAGAACACGACTTAGATAACAGACCGCTATTCTACTCTCTGTTGAAGCGTTTGTGGTAAACATATGACAGTATGACACTTTTCTGGCTACAGAAATGTTGAAATCACTATTTACCTCCCGATCATCTTTTATAATTATTGAATTATCTATGATCATGATTTTTGAGTTCAAATCTATATATGATTAGTAAACGCTACGATCAATAAAATTGCCCGGCAAACGCCAAACCATAAGACTGATGATCCTCTGCTAAATTTGGGATAAAGCAATTTATTAATAGGCATTTCTTAGGACAAACCTCTACTTGTTACTTCACCAATTGTGTTAACGTCATGTCAGAATTCAAGGATAATGAAGTTAAAAACAAGCTTCAACCACCAGTGAAGGGTATAATCGGGTTATTTATTGTATGCACTTACGAATAGGGATGTTCTTCTGACGTATACCTGTATAGAAAATGGGAATGTGTACACGTAACATTCGAGCTGCACGGTGTTATACCATCAATCCTGCTTCACACTAGTAGGATTTTCTTACAGCCACCCTTTACCTCGTTACTGAACATACTGTCTGTGAGACTTTGGATAGCCGCCTTACGTATGACCCGAGTTCACATAGCAGTCCATTTTTAGTACTGGATGTAATGAAACATATCACTGCCATTGTGGAAGGAATAGAATGTTTGCAGTCGTATGGGGTGAGTCTGTTGTATACTCATGCATCAATAATATAGTTGCTTATAAGTATTGTTTTCTAAATATAAAGAAGCCTAACAGAATCAACAAAAACACGCCACATGAAATTCTGAATAATTAAATCATAAAGTGTAATGCATAAGTCGAATCTTATAACCTCTTGGAAACTATTTTTGACGACATCTGAAAATCTCTTCGTAAAAGTTTAAAGAAATTTAATAAATCACACCCTGTCACACCAGCCGACTTTGTTCATTAGTCCACTGCTATAATAGTTCATTGTCTGTACTAATTATTTGTGTATTATCTTATCTTTGAAAGATCGATATCAGATTGTTATACATATCTGGTCCAATTATTTTTAACAGTTTTTACATCCGGGATTATCAACTAAAAAGATTCTATACACAAAGGAAGGAATCTGTAAATTATATGATTTCTGTCTTGCTGAAGATGCGTCAAAGATAGTAACTCTAAAGAAAACACAGGTAATTTTTTTTTCTAATAGCAATGTTTTGTTTTGAAAATAATCAATTACACCTCATTTATGAAACGAAATAACATTTTATTACATAAAGTTTCACCAAACAGAACGTTTTGTAAGACTTCATCAGTACTTCCTTTCCATCATAACAAACATATGTTATTGCAGGTCACATATTTATTAACGACTACTGGTGATCAGTTTCCATCTTGGTTGTCTCTGATTAGTAACGGTGCTTTCCATTTTTTCTACAAATAAAAAAAAAAATCAATTGTAGAGCAGATCACATCTAAATATTTACTTCAGATTTTTTTTAACTATACCATGCTGCCAATATGAACGAAAAAGTCAGTCATAGTTTCAACTTTTTCATATTGCATATTTTGACAGATGGATACTGCCTCCTTAAATCAGTTTCCTCCAGAATCTTTCTTCCGTAATGAATACACTGCAGAGAGTGATGTTTGGTCCACAGCTGTAGTAATATGGGAGATCTTATCAAGGGGTAAATACAGTATACATATATAATATGTTTATGAGCCATATCCATAGCTATGATTTTTATCATAATATAGTGTTACTATCATTTGTGTATGTAAGAAAGACGAATATTGACAAACAAATGCAATTCTTCGATTAACATCTGGTTAAGGTGAAATGACCGTAGCAACTTTTGAAAGTTGTCTTGCTTGTATTTTCATAGTGTCATGACTTATTGTAAGGTTATCGATAATAACATCGTCTGAGAAAGCGACCTACAACATTACATGAGATATAGAGAGCAACGTTTATGCTAATAGTATCTTAATTCGCAAATCAATGTTGGTTAGAAAAACAATGTACTGCAATGAGTGTTGTATTTGTTTAGTTCATGTGTATTACAATTAACAAAGTTATTGCTAAAGTTTTCTTTCCTTGTTTTAATGTACAAACCACCAGCTCATAAAAAGTAAGTAATCTCATAATAGTTAGCATTTTTATAACTTCTCTTCGAATTGTTCACGAAGGAGAACATCCGTTTCCAGTTGATGAAGATAGAAAACCCGGTCAAGATGTTAAAGCACCGACGTTGAATTGGCCTCAAAGATACTTACAGCTAAGGTATAATTTACCTACCAAATTTACTTAATATCATGCCAATCGTTAATCATTTATTCATCGAATTTATTATCAATCCTTTGAAGTATTGTAATAATTCACATTAAAATCCGATACAGCAATAAAGATTATTCTCTTTCTAAGCAAACTTATTAGACCAGTATTTTTAATAAAAGAATCCTGCATTATGGTGGTACTTTAATCATATTTTTTATATTTACGAAACCACTACTACGAGATAAGCAAATGAACGCCAATAAACATTGGTGAAACATTATAATTATCATTTCGTTCAACCAAACGCTTGTCACAGGTCTAATGAATGGAACTGGATGAAATGGCATTTAATATTTAAGTGAACTGAGACTAAATATATGAATGTGTAAAAGTCAGTTGGTCTGACGTTTAGATCCTATCAGGATCTTCTTCAAAGGCTAAATGACAAGTGACTACTTGTCACAAGTGACCAGAAATGACTACTTGTTATTTAGCCTTTAAAGAAGATCCTGCTAGGATCGAAACGTCAGGCCAACTTACTTTTACACAATCTCCTACACAGGCTCTCTAGTGGATCAGCAGTTTGCTAACAGTTTTATTTTATTTTAAATATATGAATGAAAGAACTTAGATATTGTCTTACATCGTAATAGCGGGGTGTAAAAATATGATTTAAATTAAAATTGATACATTTCTTTATCATTAAACATTTTGAATGTTTTATTTTAGGATAACCTTTAATAGTTTCGCAAACTTTGTTTGTATTCCCAACGTCGATAATCATATCAATGTTGCATAGTAACTGTGTACAAAGTACGTATCATGCTACATTTCTTTTGGCAGAAACTTGGTGTTATTTGATTGTTGGAGTCAAAACTGTTCTCTTAGACCTTCAATTCATCATCTTAAAGAATCATTCAAAGCAGTAAGTGAAATCCTCAACTAAAATAATTATTAATTTAAAGGAACCGAAAGACACACAACGTAGAGTTGATTTTCTAATGCTTTAAATACAAAACGTTGCAAACTTGCAATTTTTCTACGTAACCGTCAGAGCCAATGCACTGTCAACCAGTTTAAGTCAATATGTAAATTATTTTCTCAAACAGTAAACTCTGTGCTTACCGTGTATCGTTGGAATTCGAAAATGAAACCTACCACGAACCAATTAATTGTAATTAAATGAATACTTTCGGAACTAAGAAACAAATTATAATATAGTCATGGACATCTATCATGTCATTTCCTTTCATCTTCACAGATTTTTGAAACTTTAATAGAAAACAGTTTCTATGAGATACCACTTTCCGAATCATACATGCCAATGAGTTGAACTACTGTTTAAAATTAAATTGAGAGAAGCGCAACGAAGATAGATGGACTGTTTCAGATGATAGCAGAATCTGTTTGACAACTATCAATAAGCCTATATGCAAAGAAGATATCCATTACTATAGTTGTAGTTAAAACAAAGTGAAGGAAAACACTGGTATCACCCTACTTCCAGATATGTAACCATGTAGGTAATGCATCAGCAAATATAAAATCCCTAACGAATGAACTTGTTTCTACTTGCATAAAGTATAATGTGAATGACAAAATGGAAGATATGTGTATGTCACCCCAAGCATAATTTTCTCTTGCCTTTTTATTCTTATGTGTAAAAGTAAGTTAGCCTGACGTTTCGATCCTAGAAGGATCTTTTTTCAGAGGCTAAATGACAAGTAACGTACAGATGTAGAAGGGACAGAAACACGCACATAATACAGGCAAGTCAATGAGCATGGTGAACACAAAGAGATATATGTAAGGGGATTAGTAGACAAGGGATGGAGAGAAGAATGAAAGAAACCAACCTGTTAGTTTCTTTCATTCTTCTTGTTACTTGTCATTTAGCCACGTCAGGCTAACTTACTTTTACACATTCTCTTACACAGGCTCTCTGGTATATAAGCAGTTTGCTAACAGTTTTATTTATTTATTTTTGTTGCATATCCCATCGCCATCAAAACTACACTAAAAATATACATTTGACTTTAGATCACGTGACCTTTTATCACTATAACTAGAATAAATAATATGAATAATTACGTATTTTGATTGTACCTGACATTTCCAATATAAATGTGAAGGTACCATTTCTATTACCATTAAATTGTATGGTTGCCCCCGGAATAGAGGTAAACAATCACGTGGTTAAAGATCAAATGTATATTTTTAGCGGAGTTTTGTGTCAAAAACTCCTACACGACTGTACAGACTTTCTTTAATCTTCGTGAGAAGTGACCCCAGGGTGAACTGTTGTTTCTACCCCCGTTACCAAAGGTCAGAAGTCAAAAGCAATATTACTACAAGGGGAAACATTCAATTCACATACAACCTTTACACGTATAATGGAAATGCCAAGTAGTACTTTCACACGATTGTCAGTCTGCGTAGCTATTAATATATGTGTCAATTTGAAATCAACGTTTGCTGGCGGTGAGAACTGCAACATCGTGGAATTCCTCCTTCAACATTAAGTTTGCGAATGGGGTTAGCATTGTGTACAGGTTATTTTTATTACTTATTAGGTGAGTTAAGAAACAACTGATCTTGTCATCTATTATATTGTTATATTATACTACCTTTTAATGTTGTTTGTTTTTGCATTTGCTCAATTAGCATGAAGAAATTGTTCAAAACATAAATCCATACTTTCCATTGCAAATAAAGAGGGTTTTATACCTATAAACCTTACTCTTACATTTCACAGCTATTACCCTAATGCCGGAGGAATCAGTATCTATTGATAATTTGCAGTTTCGGTAGGCCCACAGACCTAGTTGACATTACAATACAGTAGGGCAGTAATCAAGAAAACGCAACGATAAGTCTGGACAGTATAATGCGCATATGCTGTGTGCTAGTTTGAAATAGTAATGACTGAACGAGGAAATGACATTCAGAAGATCGTAATTAGTTTCCCATTATTTGGTTCTTTATGATAGCATAGCCTTTTAAATATAGTCTGCATATACAGATATAAAGTCAATGTTTCGACTGATAACCGATCTCGTGTTATTGCGGCACCCGATACACGCAGAGAACACAGTTGTTTCTGTAAATCTTAAAGTTTTGTATTGAATTAAACACTGGATCGTGCTATATAGTGCTATATAGAGGGCCAGCACTCCGTGATGACAATACCTATATGCAAGATAATACTTTCTCTGGCTTGCTTTGCGTTTTCAGATACAATATATATCTCAAATAGTACACGTATGTTATTTTATGCTTACGTACTTGTGTTCGCAGTATACCTTTTTAAACACTTATTGTGTTCAACGTATTCTACCTGTCTGAGGGTAAAAGAGAAATGCACAGAATACATTCACTTTCGCTCACCGTTTAATATTTTCAAATGGCTTTCTTTTTTAATGTTATTTTTAACCTTTCAATTTGTTTTCTTTCAAACTTGGTCATTTAATTCAAAACGCTGCAATAATGAAAGCTCAAAAAATGGATAACAAATTTCCGTGTCATACTCAGACCTTACGTTTCGCAATGAGACAGTAGTATCTTGCCTTTCGGTAAAATGTTTATCTAACTCGAGGCTCATTTGCTACAAATTGTATGGAATATTTCATCCCAAAACATATATGCAGTAACTGAAATGTAACAAGAAGAAAAAGTTACAATGTGTTTAGAAAGCAAAATTAGTCTCACATATAAACAGCAAGGAAAGCTCCGAAATAAATTCCTAAACTTAAACACTTTATAACTATATGAAATGGAGAATAAAAAGCGAGAAATAAAGATATAACAGGCCTTTACAGTAGAATCGAATGAGCTAGTGGAATGTGTGTATGGAAATGAGGTTAGTATCTCGAATGAGTATCTTAGCATTAAAGGCGTCACATCTACTGTAAAGGAAAGCGAAAAAAGAAGAAAAGGTACAGTAGATATAATGTCAACAGTTAACCTTAAAGATACAATACTGAAATTAAATTAGACTATTTTTTTATTTCGGTGAACTACATTTAAAATGCACTGCATATACCAAACTATTCAACATCCAGTAAGCATCATCAGTGCGGTCTCACGATCTTATTTTTCTGTTATCAATAATCTCATACTGCAACTGCAGCTACAACCAGCGGGCACTATACATTGGGAACTTTAGCTCGCGAGCTTTAGGTTTGTGTTTAAGCATTTTTGAAAATGGTTTAAGGCTTCTGATTTCATTATTCATAATGCTGTTCCTAGTTAGCTTCTTTTAGAATATCATTGCATTTGTACCATTCTACACTCTCAGGTACTTAACATTTATCTCAAATTAGCAACTTTAACGGGAGTATTTCTATTAGCCTAACTACAGTTAGGCGTTATGACTACAGCACAGGCGGTCCCAAATTCATATTCTGTATGGGCAGATACATGTATTATATATGCATAGACCCACTTAGGCTAACGTAAGGGACTTCCATTAATAGAGTTTGCATGATGTATAATTTGTAGTCCCAAACGATATTATACATGGTTCTGCGAGCCTTGATAACGGCCTTCGCCACCTCATCAAGATTATCCTATTGCACTTAATTTGCTTTGCAATACCTAAAACATGGTCTGACATATTGAGAAAATCACATTTTTATAGGTTGAAGTTAAAGGTTCTGAGAATTGTAAAATTGGATTTAGAGCAAAATTAAACTCTCACTTGCTTTAACGATAGATTGGCATGTCGTTGCACAATGCCTGAGGATAACACAACTGATAAACAAAAGTCACATATATATGACATGGCCCTTTCCAGCTCGCTAATGACTAATTTCTGTTAAACCCCACGGTTTGTTTAGGTCACTCCCCAAATTGTTTTACTGTGATTGGTTGCATTTGTGAATCAAGTTAGATTTAGTTGTGAATTTCCACACACTGCTGACTGCCAGTCAGAAAAATGCTACATATTCTGTTTCACCAACTGAATCGGAATTAAAACTGACGAGATATTCACCACTCATCTTGATAATAGTTCACATGTATTCCAGACTCGATATAAGTTAAATTTCCTTACATTCAAAAGTGTTGGTCTGGTACAAACTTTAGCTTTCAATCTCTCAGTTTGAACTTGTCTACTAATCCCCTTACATCTATCTCATCGTGTTCACCATGTTCATTAACCTGTCTGTATTCTGTGCGTGTGTTTGTCCCTTCTGTTACTGTGACTTGTCATTTAGCCTTTGAAGAAGATCCTGCTAGGATCGAAACGTCAGACCAACTTACTTTTACACAGTTTAAACTTCTCTGATTTTATTTCTTCTTTGTGCATATATCCTTATCAGATATTGTACTTCCTTATAATGTTCAATGACAGTAACTGCTGGATTGATGCTTGCAAAGGAATCCGTGTAAATGTGAAAGAGAAGTTTCCACTGATGACGCATGGAAAGTGATTATGCACTACAACATGATACAATGGAGTGGAATTATAAAAAAAATTGGAACAAATTAACAGTTTTTTTTTCTTCTGAAATCAAAGCACTGGGTTGTTGTACAGTAAGCTAAAGAACCAGGCTGATATAAACACATTGAATCAAAATTGCATCAGTTCAGTGTAGCTGGTTCATTTTAAGTGATCATTACCATTTTATGTATGTGTAGGTTATGATAAGAAACATCATAAACATGCATTGGAATGGTTTGGTCCTATCATGTCACAAGTTAACTTTGTTTTCATTAGTTAAAGAAAACATATCA
>JAIPMN010044974.1:0-12908 GCA_020650975.1 Apostichopus californicus | reverse complement strand
ATATCTACCCGACGTCTTACGATATATAGTAGAGAACGTGTAATTCATTTCCATCATGTAATGAAGTTGCTCTAATTATTTTCAGGAAAGACAAAAGTATTGAATCTTCCACAGTTGCCAACTATTTCGATTTGACGGATGATTGTTCTAAACAATATATGCCATCTGATATATATTTTACTTCTAGCTTTTATCAGTAATTCTCTACACGTTTCGAAAGTTATATTTATTATTCATATATTGATATAGTTATTTGATATTATTTATAATTATATAGTTCTATTAAGAGATAATAGATAAAGAGTAACTAACATTATTTATCAAGTGAACATAATTATATTGATGAATCAGTAACCGAAGTTATTTGTTATATTGGAAATTGCTTTGAAAATTCCTTTTTCTTCAATCATAACAAAAACAACATGATTTGTATATGTTTGCATGACACAATGACGTAGATGGTATGAACAGTGTTGACTTTAACATATTGCATAGTTCACATTCATTTCAATATTTTCATCAGCATTAACAGAAATGAAAATGCCAAATGGAAGCCTATATATATAAACCTATATATAGATAGCGACAACGTGGTCATAAAATAAACTAATACACCAACGTAGGCATACATGGTTAATACAATAAAGAAATTTGAGAAAATGACTGTGAAAAGAGCAGATGAAATTAAGTTATATTCAAGGATAATTTTCCATTTGGATCTTGAGCTCTGAGCATGACCTTCTCTATTGGGTGAATAATAATCAAACTAAATAACCGGTTTATATAGCGCTCTACACCAGCGATAGGTCTCAAAGCGCTTTGCAGAGGTTATATTACCCCTGGTCAATGATAACCTGTCCCAGAGACAATCCCCCAAGCGGCTGCAGTTATATGACAAGTTGCGCGCAATGACAATTTAGTTACCTATAACAGGTACCAAATTTGACTCCTGTGTAAAGAGAGATTATTGAGATAAACCATCTTGCACAAGGACCAGCATTTTGACAACTGCTCCCCCCCCCCCCCTTTCAGTGTCGAAAAAAATGTTAAAAAATGTTGTTTTGTTTCGCATGGTATTTCGTCAGTGCTCTTTTGATCTTGAATTCTCGTCAGCTCCGTTAAATCGATTATAATCGTAGTTACATTCAGGCCAGGGCCTACTGATGCAGCTACTTACTTAGTTTGGCAGATGTAATTAGCTCAATTTAGCCTATAGCCAATTACAAGACTACAGTTGGCCACTGCGTAATAAAATACATATAGCCTACCTCACCGCACTCGATGGAGTGTCACGAACCGTATGCACAACGACGTCGACAACGTTCGTTCTCATCCTTTATATAATTCGTCCTAAGTTGTTGCACGAACAGCATGTTACATGAAGCTAAGCTAGCAATCGTACGTGATACCAGGGAGTTGTTATACAATAACAACTCCCTGGTGATACGCACTTCCTATAAATAATTATTACACTGCTAATACACTGCGATAACGGTATTTGTTTATAGGTCAACCCACATCTGGCTGTCTTACAAAATATGAAAGTTAATATTGTCCATCAGTTAAGTTCGTCAAAGCAGCAATCCTTGGATCACAAGTCCGTCGCCTTTGCCAATTGACCATCATGCACGCTCTCTTTGGATGATAGATATATATTTTCATAAGTTATACGTGGGCAACCGAGATATACTTCATGGTATTACTAAATTTGTGTCGAAATTCCGAAAACTCTTTGGTTAATTTCTTTTAATTTTTAGTTGCAGGTCGCCCTCAATTATTCAAAACTGTGGATAAATCAATATGTTTAAATTTAAAATAATTATAGACTACCTAACAATAAAAGAATATCAATACAAACGTCATTAATGTCCAATACGATCCAATTGTGTCATTTCGAAAGAAACAGCCTTGTTAAGTTAAAAACATTTGAGCCTAAGTTATCAGCTGGTGAGAAACGTGTGTCGAGGATGCTTTTTGAAGCTTAATGGAGAAAAAACTGAGATTTTGCTTTTTGGTTCTTGTCATCAGCTTGCTAAAGATAATATTCCATGCATATCAATTGGTAATGTTCAGGTTCGCCCTTCCACTCGATCATGCGCGTAATCTTGGTGTAATTTTTGATGAATCGCCACATTTCCAAAATAACAAGTTCTGCTGCATTTCATCTCAGAGGCATCTACAAATTACGAAAATATTTAAATGATAAGGCAACTGAACAGATTGTACATTCTTTTATCACTTCAAGGTTGGATATGGGCAATTCCTTACTTCTCGGTCTTCCACAAGAACAGATTCATAGACTCCAATTAATCCAGAACTCAGCTGCGCGTATTGTAACTCATTCTCATAAGCATTGTCATATCCACCCTGTTTTAAAAAACCTGCACTGGCTACCTGTAAAATATCGTATTATGTATAAAATTCTCCTTATTGTTTATAAATCACTTAAAGGACATGGTCCAATGTATATTTCTGACTTATTACATATTTATATCACCTCTCGTAATCTAAGATCCAGCTCTCAATTTTTATTATCTGAAATTAAGTCCAAACATTCTTGGGGGATAGGTCATTTATTGTTTCTGCCCCTCGCTTATGGAACCAACTCCCCTTAACAATCAGACAAGCAGCTACTCTCTCTAACTTTAAGAAGAGCATCAAATCCCACTTAATGACAAAAGCTTTTATATAATCTTGAACCATTAAGTTTTTCCTCTGTCATTGTTTTGTATTATTATGTATTATTTGTATCATTTCAAATTGTTAATTGAGCCATGATGCATTCTTTGAGTGGTGTGTGCGCATTATAAGTCGTATTATTATTATAATTATTATTATTATTGTTATTATTATTATAGTTTTATAGGATAGTTATATAAACCCATCACCGGTGAGTGCATATCTATTGCATTCTAATTTAAGGTACGTGTCCTCGTTAAGTTTTAAGGGTCACTTTGATCTAGCTATTAAAATTAAATGACCAAATGCTCAACGACACACTACGTTCTTTTTACTCCATAGCAAAACTGATAATCTTACTTGACCATCTCAGTAATTGATATATAGTTCTGTGGTTAACAAAATATAATAGAGGTCATATTAGGAACACAAAACTCGGAGTATTAATTCAAGGGTTTTATACTTGCTGGTATATTAAGTTGTAGTTGCATTTGCCCTCTCTGCTCAAGAGTGGCAAAATCTTTCACAGAACAGGACGTGTGGTCGTGAAAACTTTGGTATGTCATTAACATCTGCCATCTGCATTTCCGGGAATACACTATGAATTACCGTAACTTGCGCAACTGCCAGGAGTGAAAAAGGTTTCAATGGCACCGTTACTCAAATTGCTTCAGATGTGGTCTTAAAAGTATAAAGGACTGACAATAACACTATCACTGTTAAATGGAGTGTTTTCAATCTGAACAACATTTATATGAAATTTAGTACGCGTCTACTGCGTACGTCGGAAGTAAAGAACGGCTCGTGCTTCATTGGATTAGGTCTTCAAATTATTAACGTTACCATCTTGTGTTAATATTTGCAATATGAATTTATGTTGAGAAATTTCTTTTCGGTACCGTAACGTGGTGATTAGATGGAATTATGCAAAAGTAACGTCGAGGATAAGAGGAAATATTCGTTTTAAACCATTAATTTTTTACGCCGGATAATTTTCTGAAAAGAACCACCATGCAGACTGCTTTATTTTGGTACGTTTGTCTTGTTGCTACCTCAGTGTCATTAACTGCGACAGCTGATAATGTTACATACATGCCACTGAGCGAATGGACGCCACCCTCACAGGATTTGGATATCGTTCCACAATTTTTGCCAGAAGGTACGTGAATAACTAAAGTTTATATTATTAATTTATGTATGCCTTGCTGAACAATCTCAAAACGTTTATGATTGACAGATATGGAGTGGTATGATTATGTTTGTTTTAATTTATCAACAGTACTTTCTTTCGTCTAGTATGTTGAACAAAATGGGAAAAAATATGTTAGCGTTTACATCACCAAGGTCATATGTTTCTTTTAAAACAAATTGAAAGAGCTGTCCAAATGTTTCAGCAAACGCGTAATAACACATTACAATACAGTATTAATTTTACTAATTAGGCAATGTGTTTGACTAACATCTGACTAATTGTTGGTAAGTCAAGTTGGTAGAGGTTCAACTAATAGACGCTTAATCTAGCTTGTCAATCGACTATAATTTATAAAATATCTTTCTGAATGAAGGATGCATGAACACCTGCCTTTCGGACACCATTCTCACAAGATTGTTTTGTGTAATGACTGTTTAGTTATGCTCTTTGTTTATAAACCTAAACGTAAGTTCTGTATAATATAGTTTGTCCAAAAATAGCACTGAAGACTTGTGTTGCAACCACTTTTTATTTGTAGGCCAGCTCGATAAATTAAATATTTTTTTGACTAAAAGTATATTCTGTGTTACTGTAGTCTATACTGAGACAGATCAAAATACTGTTACGTAATACATGCTATTCAACAATTTAGCTGTCAGTGAGTGGTTTAAATGTTTACCATCCAAGTGTATTTATATATTAAGCCAGCTTTTGGTGGCTTGTTGCCTTGGGTCAAGGGATGTGTACTATATCTTAGTTTACAGTTGGTAGACAATGTAAGACTCACATTAAGTAAGTCGTACATTTTTAACTGAAATCGCAACCTTAGTTATATTAACTTGAGATATATATTTGATCAAAAAGTAACCTAGTTTGACCGGATAAACGTTCAGTTATCCCCAGAACGTACATACAACAGTAAGAAGTACATTTGATCATCAGGGTAAGTGCCAGTTGAAACCTTTACTGGAGTTATTATAATCTGATTGTTGATTTTACCCTTGCAACTCGATACATTTGGCATGTTTGCTTACCAATCTATGTACTGTGTAATTAAAAGTTTATCAAACCATTTTACTTTTGGTATAAATAGAATTTACCTCTGTGGATAAAAGATTCAAAAATCGTAACGAAGAAATAAAATTTATATACTTGACGGTTTTATTGAACAAATTCTTTTGCAGATTTTTGTCCCAAATATACTTGTAGTGACTACACAACCAGGGAACACTGCAAGTGTGATGAATACTGTGGCTTTTACGAAGACTGCTGTTGGGAAGCAGATGGTTTTAATACTAGTATCGAATTCCCGGAGGGATATCCATCGAAAGAAAATCTACGCTGTCAGTATATACCTGGATATTCGAGTTCATTATTCCGGTATGACCATCAATTGGGATATAATATCATAGGTGATTGTCCAAGATCAACTGATCAAATACTTTACAATCTCTGTACTTCGGGGCCAAGTGACAGTGAGTACGTCAAAGCAGAAACCATAATACCGGCGGTAGATAAACATGGGTTTGTGTACAGAAACGTTTTCTGTGCTCGGTGCAATGGCGTGAAGGAATCAGATATACTTATGGCAGAAGTGCATCAAAATTGTGACCGTTGCAACGGCCTCAGAGTACTAACTTTGTTACCTGAACATAATATAAACTTGCTGGAAGCTGATTGTGCGTTAACTACACATTTTCCAAATGGTTCAAGGTTGCGGGATTGTTCGGACGTTTTAATCCAAGAGTGCTCTGAAAGTTTCAAGTGGACGAAAGAAAGAGAACTGTGTAAACGTTACATTTCACCAGTGTTTCACGAAAATGTGATTTACAAAAATGCCTATTGCGCTATATGTAATGAGGCATATCAATATATTTGCATCAATTTGGAAACGACCATCGATTTCACGGCGCACCTGGACAATGCTACTTGGGATATTGGTTTGTCCGGACAAAGTAGCTACGTCCAAAAGCCATCGCCAGAAAAATTTAATAAACTCCCAGACAAAGTTGACCAAAAAGAGATACATTTTTTACAATGCCCTAGTGACAGCCCTACCGATGCCTTCGTGGTACTAGAAATTGCGAACAACACGCATTGTCCATACTATGTAAAGAGAATTGAGAATTGCATACTGGAGAGAATGAAGATTGCCTCTGCCACAAATCCTGGCCTACATTTCAATCTACCGTGGAAGGTTCTAAACAACAATTCAACTCATGATAATCCATTTTTCGTCGTAGAAAGAGTGATTCTTCATATTCCAGAAATTGTGACTAAAACAAATGGAATAGAATATTTGACAAGTTACAACTCGCATCTTTTGCAACAGTGTAGCTCGACCAAGATCAAGGTTGTACATGTTTGCAAGAACCTATCAGAAGATAAGTCAATAATGAACTGTAAAAATCGTTATAAGTTTAATACCACGAAGATAATAGCTAGAGAAAATTTTCAAGAACAGTTACAAATCTTATATCCAGAGACCTCTGAATATCTTAGTGACATATCTTGGTTTGCGTTTGTGTACCAGGTCTCTAACGACGACTACACAAACTTCAGGTATACAACGACAACTGGAATTGAAATTTGTACCGATTCTCCACATTTGCAGGCTACGCCATCTACTGTGACAACACTGTTCAAATATCGTTCTCAAGGAACGCGTTACTCTCCCGTAGAAGTTATCTTCAGTAGTATTTGCATTGCCATATCAATATCATGTTTAACAATAACTTTGCTAACTTATTCTGTCTTTGCAGAACTACGTAATAGTTTCGGTATAACACTTATGAACTTTACTGGTGCGTTAGCGACCGCTCAGTTATTAATCCACTTCGTTACAGATTACGTAACACCCTGGAATGCTTTGTGTCATATCGCAGCGTTTGTTACGCACTTCTTTTGGTTAGCATCCTTTGCGTGGATGAATCTATTAGCGTGGAACTTGAAATCAACATTTGGCAAGCCGACAATTCAAACTGGAAGAGGTTTCACGAGAAGGCAGTCCATGTTGTACCTCTCTTATGGATGGGGACTCCCTCTCATAATAGTATCTGTATGCGGTGTGTTATACTATGTGCCTTTAGACATTCCTATCAAGTATGGCCTTGTGCTTCAGGGTCAAACTTGTTGGATCGGCAACAACTGGGTGGTGTTGTCTGTTGTAGGTGGTCCGCTCATTGCTGTTATTATCATCAACATGGTTTTGTTTGCTCTTACGATGCGAGGAATACGCAAAAGTAGGTTTATTCCAAATTCTACAAGCCAAGTCAACGGTAGAAGCAAAACCATCGAGCTTCTTATTTTCGTCAAGGTAAGGACACTACATTATTATCGAAAGAAGAACTCTCGTATTTCTATCAAGACTTACTTCTCATTAGTTAACCACAATTGGTGGTTAGATAATTGTAGGAGTGAGTACAGACGTATGGAATCCTTGATATCTTGAATTCAATTTTGTATATCTCAAATTATTTTGGATATCTCGAATTCTTTTCGAGATAACTTAAATAAGTTTTCCCTTTGTGATATCTTTAATTTATTTCTTGATATCTTAACATCAATTTGAGATATCTAAAATATAATTCAAGATATCGAAAATGTTATTTCTGATATCTCACATTGAATTGAAGATATCTGATACAATTAGAGATATCTTCAATTTAATCCGCGAGATCTGAAATTAAATTGCAGTTATCTTTCTTGAATTCAATTGAAGATATCTCAGCTAATAATTAAGTGAATCATGGCGTTCCATACAAACGGAGTCATATGTACGAACAAGTGAAATGTAGTCTGAGTACGAATAAAAGTCGCGGGTTATGGCTCTGACATTAAAGTTGGTTAAAAAAAAAAATCGGAAATGTACACAGTTCCAATATGTCTTCCTTAGAACAGACAAACGTTCCGAGATAGAAAGTTACTTTATAAGTTGGATATATTTTACATCATATTAATATTTTACCTCCAGTAATCCATTAATGTCTTTGTTGTTTCTTAATCCATTAATCAGGTATGAGCTTTTTCCGCGAATTCGCGGAATATCCGTGATTTCTTTTCTACCTCGAGGACAAAAGCTATTATCCTAACACACTGTAGCATACGCAAACTGGAGCCTATATCGCAATTTTTGCAAAGTTCCGTGATTTGTTTTTACCCCAGGTTTCATCCCTGATTAATGTTGTTGTTTTTTGTTTCTTAACAGATTTCAATTCTGATGGGATTTACGTGGTCAGTTGTATTTTTGGTTCAATATGATCCAAGCAGGACACTTATTTACATAACGTCTATTGCCTTTGGTCTGCAAGGTTTTCTCATCATGGTGTTCTTTGCGCTCAACCAACGAGTAAGGTCCCTGTGGAAGAAAAAGCTTTGTTCTTCGAACGAGATCAAGTCAAAACAAACAACCGATCAGACCAAACAAAATACCAGCGATGTGCAATCGACAAGCGTTTAGCTTCATATCCACTCTTACCTATTCAGTTGAAAAAAAATTCTATGACAAGTTTATTTCTGCTATTTGATATATGTCGAGTTTTCTGACTTAAAGACGGATAAACGTATCTTAAATGGCTTTCTTCTTATCACAATGTTTATGTTTGAAAAATAAACTGGATAATGTTTAGTAACCTGCTTAATTAAGTAAAGCATGTAATTAACGTTGCATCGGTAAATTAATCATTGATGCAAAGTAATTCAAGTGTACGGAATGAGTGTGAATGCTTTTGTGTATATCAGGAAGCTAGATAGAAAGTAGTGTAAAACAAATAGCTACATAATTATTTATGGAATGCATCTCAATGAAACGGCATTACGCAAGGATATGGAACAAAATGCTAGACTAAGTAGTTAAACAATGACATGTGAAATGTATTATAGATATCTTCAGTAAAAAGAGCCAGTGACACTTCAAAATCAACAGAGGCACCGTCTTACCTGTCTGAGTTGATCACACCTCGGGTACCCAAACGCGCCCTTCGCTCTAAGCCGTTCACCCTCGTTCCTCGCAACACCAATAACAAGAAGCACTATGGCCCTACAGCAATCTCGGTCGCCGCACCTGATCCATGAAACGAGCTGCCTCCCGGAATTCGTATGATCACGGACTTCACCTCCTTCAAGTCACACATGAAAACGCATCTCTTTCAAGAGCACTATAAAGATGGTTTCTAGGAATTTTTAGATTTTATGATGTTCTGTCGTGTTGGTTTTTAGGTTCTAACTTCAATTGGAATTTTCACTCTTTAGCATTCAAATTGTAGATTTATAGTCAATCTGTTTTATCGCTTTACTCTTCACCAGTGCTTTTAATCGTTTTTGATCTCATATTCCTGTATATATCTGTAGATGGTATATGTATTTACTGTTTTATGTATTTACTGTTTTATGTCATTGTATATTCTGGATTGTTTGTAAAGCGCACAAATTATCATGCATTTGTTGACTTTTTATTTGAAAAGATTAGATATTTTATGAGATAAGATGTAAAATCTTCAAAAAGAAAATTTAGGAAAAAGGCGAAACAAGGCGGAAATTGTAGCATAGGTTTTCTTTTACTATGATCTGGCGATTAGATCATGAACAATGTCGAATGAAATTGTTGTCAATTTAATATCATTAAAAGTTTCACATAATGGTAGATTATAATCAGGGGCGTAGCGAAGGATTTTTTGTTGGGGGGGGGGGGTGTGGAGAACTTGATTTGCCGACGGATCTGGAAGTGGTGACTGAAATGGGGGAGGGGTCTAAGGGGGGGGGGGGTCTCCCACTCCCATTTGGAAAATCTTTAGTTTTGAAACGTCATTAGATGCAATCTGGTGCATATTTTAAGTTAAATTTGGCACCGTAGAATTTCCATTTCGATATTATTTTTATGGCAGTCGGCAGAAGAAGAATTAATTGGATCACGAAGAAAAATTGCATACCCGTACCTTATGTTGGAAAGTAGAATAATCAAATCGCAGCTTGAAATGAGGAAGTCAGATTCTGATTGCTGAACATTGGTGAATGTTATTAGGCTTTGCCTACGCCTCTCGGGCTCAAACCATCGCAATGAGTATGTATACCTTTTCAAAACTTTCCGGTAATTAGAAATAACAACATCTTTGATATACAAGCGAGAAACGTTAAAAATTGTGTACAATTCGTGAGCCGTGTCCTTAAGTTTTCCACGGAGAACGAATGACATCTGCGATGACGTCATTCTGAACAGAGGATAATAACAACACGTTATCACACGATAGCACGACTCGTGGGCTGCGGCCTATACGGAAGCCTTTAATTCCATTTCTTTCACTGAGTTGCCGGCGATTCTGGCACTCGTCTAGCAGAGCCTGGCTACAGTAGCTATACTGACGGCCGTGACATTATCAGTTATTTGCCGAGAGGTTTTTAACTTGCAGGCGTCGGGTGATTGGATTGGTGAATGAGTTTATCAGATGAAGAACTGGAAAATCGAAATAACCAATAAAGAAGCTCCCGTTCTCCTTTTCTCTATTCAGCTTTCCTTCTTTCTTCCCCTTCCGCTCTCTTCACCTTTTCTCCTTTTGCCGACAGACCCAAAATTGCCGACAGCGACCACCCCCCACCCCCCCCCCCCGCTTGCTACGCCCCTGATTATAATAGAGGATACGGGCGATGATAATATGCACTGGTGTATGGAACATATAGTATACAAAAACGTGAGTAAAAGTATAAAATATAAGAAAACACGTATTTTATTTAACTGGATGCATGGTACAAGAGCAAGTGAATTATAAAGTAACTTGATGTAAGAACAAAGATAAACAATTGCATGTATGAATCGAGATGAATAATTTTCTAAGTACTATAGAACAGAGCCACAGACTTATCTTTAGTTTAAAAAAAAAGCTTAAAGTCATTCTGTTGAATTTAATAAATAATAATTTACTGGTGAGAAACGTGAGTCGAGGGAACCATAAGTGTATATACTTATATAAACTAATCGCCTTTGAGAATACAACGATTGCATTCTAATGTGTCTTCGTAAAATGTTTAGTGTCAATTTGATATAGTTATTACAAAATAAATAATCAATGCCCAACTACAAATTTGTATTCCATGTCAAAATTGATGCTCTTAATTGACCATGCGGTAAGTGATAGTTGTCATATGTCGCATGTGGTTCTTCCAATGTAACGGGTATCCTTTATATCCTTTTAAAAAGTTTGATATAAATACCCACTACATTTCTCGCTTTATATAGTTTTATCGGTATACCATTGAACACTACGTGTAATGCAGATGCAAATTGAAGTTGTATGCAACATATTTTAACGCCACCGCCAACGTTGTGTGAAAATGGATAAGCTGCGTCAACGAATCAACGGTTACAGTACAACAACAGACGAAATGCAGACACGACACACGATGATTAACGTTTCTCAATTTCTTATTTAAATTAATTAATCTACTTTGCTGATTTCTTAAAATCATTTATTTGTACAACCGATTAGGATCAATCACAAATCAATGCCTAAAGCTGACTTTTTGCAATGGGTGCCACCGTGCCAGCAGTGGCCTTTCCTAGGCATCGTATCGTAGCATTGGAACCTTCTTTACGACCCCCCCCCCCTCCCAACCCCACCCCCAGCATCCGCTAAATAGTCAGGGTCCGTGTGACGTATGCACACGAAGTGGAGAATCTAACACATTAACAGAAACAGAACAAATTACCACCCCTTCCCCTCCCTGCCCAACCTCATCCACTGTACTTAAACAGCATTTAGAGAAAGAGTGAAAAAAACACGTCCATCGGGTTATAACAGTTTTGTTGCCGTCTGTACGACGCATCCCTGATCGCGAGTCTTATATGATTTTTACCTAAAAAGTAAAAGACAAGGAAAAAATGTGTCATATCAACAGAGATATCATGATAAATTTGATATTAATTAGCGAATTCAGGGTCTTAGTCGTTCCTTTTTTTTTGGCTTATTTTTTTTTACCCCAAAGTTAGTGGATGGCTAACGGACCTCATGTCATATAATTTGACGCCGGGGTAACCGTTTTAGGCTGTGTATGGTAGTACCTCTTAAACAAGATAACCACATTTTGCTTTACAAAACCTCAGCGGTACGAGAATATTGAAACTCATAGTAGAGAACAGTGAGCTTCATGTGTAGAAAAAATTCATCTGCTCAAGGGAAAATAACCATAGAGCGCATGTATATACCTCCCGAACTTTTACACGGTGGAGGCGTAATTCTTTTCATATATATACTGATCTGAATTCAATAGTTCCGCATACGCTATCTCATGAAACGATGATGACCAACGCGCGATATATTGTCTAAAAGTGCAATGGTTGAGTGCAATTATCTCATAGAACGATCGGTTTTTATTTGAATGATAGAAAACTTGACACACACATACTCCAATTCATATTGTTTATACATTTCTAAACTGATATATAGTACAGCTCTCGCAACCACAAGGACATATACACTGTTGTGACTACTTAAGCTTCCACGCTTACTTAAGCAAGTGTATATTTTGTCACCGGGTAGCAAAATATGACGCTCAGATTCTTCACCCAAGTAAGAGAAAATGTTCTTCTTAATTTTATGTGGCTCGTTATATATAGAAATAAAAAATAACAGTAAAATATAAAATTAATAATTTAAACGCCTGATACCATGTTGATGTATTAGAAGAACTGCCACATAACGCGAGCTCACACTTGAAACTTAAATTTTCACAAAACCTTTGTTAGTCTTTCCTTCAAACTTCATTTGTTTAACATCAGTTGACACGTAATTGAACTATAAGCAAAGCAAACCAACACATGTGAATGGACAGCAAGGGTACCGTCACAATTAGGACGAGTAATGTTTTGAGGTGCTTTGAAAAACAATGAAGGTGAGTCGAGATCAATAATAATGGACTTGAAATGACTCGACTCACATAACTATGGAACGCGGAAAGGGTCAACGTGAGGCGCCGTCCACTTAGAAATGGTCGTTCACCCAGAAACCGTTCACTTAGAGATCGCCGCTCAAATGCAAACAGCCGCCCA
>JAIPMN010044971.1:0-17514 GCA_020650975.1 Apostichopus californicus | reverse complement strand
ACTCACCCAATGCTATGAGGTATGGAGGGTAACAATGCAACTCACCCAATGCTATGAGGTATGGAGGGTAACAATGCAACTCACCCAATGCTATGAGGTATGGAGGGTAACAATGCAACTCACCCAATGCTATGAGGTATGGAGGGTACAGTAGACACACATCTGTTCGAAGGCTATCATTCACTATTTTCCTATGAAATGAAAGAGAACAAGAAAAAAACACTATTATCTCGGTTTATGTAACTGTAAAATGAGACAGAGCACCTACTAAGCACTTCCCCCTCCTCTCTCCCCCCCCCCATTCCTCCTCCCTCCCAATTATATTCTCCCTCCCCGATTTCTCTACCCTCTTCTTCCACAATTACACTGTATAGTGGGAATAATACCTATACTTTAACATGCAGACCCACTTACTTCACATAACAACCAGAAAGTGTCACAAAAAGGGAAACCAGACAAGATTCCACTAAGGTCATAGTCCACAAGATCATAGTCTTAAAATCCAAAAGTCACAAAGTAGGATTAATATTTGGCATAACTTTTTTTCTAAGAGGGTTGTGAATGAGTGGAACGGTTTGCCTGAGAAAGTTACTTGCAAGTAGTGTGAATGGGTTTAAGAATGCTTTGGACAAGCACTTTAAGCATTGTAATCGGGTGGGTCTGAGTGTCTGTGTTCAGTTTTTTTCCTTCTCTCCTATAGGGTCCTTGATGGGGACTTGAGTGTCCTTTGTGATCCTTTTTTTGAACTAAACTAAACTAAAGTTCTGCGAAACACTGCAGAAAGTGCAATCTCCCATTACATCACATTATACACCCTTGTGGCCTGAGAAGAAACATGTTAGGAGATATTTCTTACCAGGCTAGAGGTAGTAACTGTTCTTCCTGTCCCAGGTCAGCGACGTACTGTATCAACGGACGGTAAGGGTGATACACAATCAGACAACAGTCCTTTAGTGACAGAAAAATATTATCAGAAATAGTCAATGACACAGGATTTCAAAAACAAAGTAATAATAATTGTTGCAATCTCAAAAAAAAGGGGAAGGGGATGATGGAGTCATGTGTCATTAGCTAAGTCAATGTGATTGACAAAAGGCATCATCATTGTTCTTAACCTTCTAGATATCAAAATTTCACCAATTAAAGATAACATATAGAGATAGATACACATTAGAAAAACAAATTCCTTTCATTTAGGCAGTCCACAACATTACAAATCCCGCCACTTAAGAAGTTGATTTTAACCAACCACTCTTAGGCAATGAGTTTACAAAGACAATTTCTCAAGGCTTGCAAAAGGATACTTAAGGTTAAAAATTAATATTATTGAACAATAGTTACAACACACAAAAACTTGCATGTTTCACAAAAGACAATTGTCTCAGGTTTGATCAAAATGGAAACTTAATTTTTTTTCAATTTGACTTGGTTAATTTTATGATGTTGTGTTTGCAAGCAATCACAAGTTTAATTAGCAATCACAACAGTTTAATTATGTGCAGTTAAAATGGTCATTATTAATTAGTTACACTGATTAAGAAGCTTGGTCAAAGACATTTCACAAAGATTGTGCAAAAAGTTTTCATAAAAATGCAGTCGTCATTTACTTAATAGTGCTGTAGATAGTCAATCTGTTTAGATTGTTTGCCACAGTTGACCAAGCTGATATGTGTTTGAACTCTGCAGTTGCTCCCACCCTCCCCCCCCCCCTTTTGTAGTGACATGGTTTTGGCTTCAGTGAATTTCACATGAGAATTTGTGCAATGAGTTTTGCTTGAACTATGCAGTTGTTGGCCTTCGTAGTGTGATGGTTTTTGGTTCAGTGCTTCACATGTGAAATTGCACATGACCTTTGTTTGTACTATGCAGTTGTTTCTAGGAAATGGTTTATGGTTCAGTGTATTTCACATGTGAATATTGTGCAATGACCTTTTGTTTGAGCTATGCAGTTGTTTCTCCTTCACATGTAAAATTTGAAATAGTGCAAGCCGTTTCACAGTGAAATCGTGCAAGACGTTTCACACGTGAAAGGTGAACTGTGAAATGTTGGGGTTACAAAGAATCCAAAACAAATAAAAGGGAGGATTTTGCATTACTTGGCATAGGAACGTTTTTCGTCATAGCTCAAGGTAGGCTTGATAGAGAGAAGAAGGGGTGAAGCGACCTGAAAGGTGTCTGTCGAAACTTGAAGTAGTTTATTTTTGAGGACATCGATTATTTTTGCAATTTGTGGACTTTAATTGTCTGCACAGCTTGATACATCAATACTGTGACAAACATTTATTGTCTAACAGCAATTATGCCCGTTCTGGTTTAAAAAGTCTCTATAAACTGTTGTTATTTATGATCCTGTAGTACCATAGATTGTGTGTTAAAGTTGACCACCTGTGTCCATTCTTGATACAAAAAGTTCCCTTTCTTGTTGGCCTTTCAAAGTGAGTGAAAAACTCTGATACAAATACTGCTATTTAAGGCAAGACACAAAGTACTGTTTTTGAGATGTAAATATTAAGTCATGCTGTGATATAGGAATTTCAATGTACATACCAATAGTTCTAGTAGGTAGAACTCACACTCCAAAATCTGAAGAGGATCACAAAAAAAGAAATAAATTAATTTAATGATCTTGACTGGTTCACAATCTTGAACACGGTAATGTGATGTAATTCAATGTCATGAAACATAATGTAACATATCACAAATCTGACCATCCTTACTGGTCTCTGTGATTAAGATAACTGTCATGAACAATTAGCCCAAACGGCTTAGGAAAATTGTTTTGCCATTTAGCCGGTACTGAAGATTTAACGATCCCTCACACAAAACGCTGAGGACTTGATCAAGTCTAAAGATATCCTCGTCGAGCCACGCTCATTTGTATTTCTTATGTACTGCATAATTAGTGCACACTATGAACCAATTAGCATTATTTTTCACCAGTGTCAAAAAAAGAGATATTTTCTTCACTTTCATGTCTTCTGCGAAAACACAGACAAAAAGGTCACCGATTTTTTTAATGAACAGTTAATGTTTCAGAAACTTGAAACATGGAATCTTTCCATTGTCCTACCCTTTTCTGGTAACTCTGTACAAGATTGTACAGATTGTATAAAACATCAATGATCTCATCGACTGAAACCAAATATCCTTAATTGTTCGGAAAGAAATTCAAATTTATTACTGTCTTGTCTATTCTTAAAATCACTTAACCAAACACTATCACTTCCTCTCACACTTATTCAGTCCTACTGCCCCTCCCCCCCCCACCCCAATGCCATCCTCCCCCTCCATAACAATGCTAACAAAACATCACCCTCATCAGAAACTACACAGAGAGAGTTACAGTCCTCATTGCTCAATTGTTCAATTGGTGGCCTGACTGTACCTGGTTCGACTTGTATCTGAATTCTTGATTTTTGAAAGCGTATCCAAATTTCTTGACTGTGAAAAGACAGTAGAAGGAAAACAACTTGAAGCTTAATCGAAAAGAGTAAAAGAACGTAATTTCAAAATATTCAAGTTTTGAAGCACCTACAGCAATGCTCCTGACACATTTTCTATTTCTTTACAGGTCAGGAAAGAGGCAGCCAATCTGTCAATTTCCAATTTCCTTTACTGATACATTGATATATACTAGACAGATGTGCCAAAAATAAATAAAATCATTAAGATTAAAGTACATGAGGTACCATCACACTTTAATAATCTCATTTCTGGTTGTTGTAGATAAACAGCTTGTAGACAGGTTTTACAGTTTTGGTGCCACTACTCAATTGTAAAAGATCTGAGTGCCACATCAACCTAGCAGGAACTACTATTTCTAAGATACTTTCTGCTGTTTCAAAACTATTAGGATAAGAAAGTATAAAATATTTTCAAAACTTTCTAATCCACATATTTAACAGAAGTTGCAGTCTTACTAGACAGTTAACTGTTATCATAACAAAAACTTATTTATCATCAGCCATCCTCTCACATCACCCCCCCCCAACCCCTCGGTGGTGGGAGGGGGGCAAAAGGGAGGAAACAAGCTGTTGGGTGTCTACTGAACCACAAGAAGTTAGTTTGAATTTATCCCTAAATGTTCACTCTACAAATACCCTTTACTTAACGTGTGCCTGGCGTGGAATCAGAAATATGGATTTTGCTTCCAAGATTTCTAACAGATACGGTCTTTGCGACTGAACGGAGTACACAAGTGTTGCTATAAACAATGCAAATCACTGACAATAAATTTGGTTAGAGATTATCAAACCCTTTAATTTCCCTTCTAGATTAGAGTTAAGCAATCAGACACTTTGAGGGTGAGGGGGGAAGGAGGAGGGGTGAGGTGGGAGGGGGAGGGACACACAATAGATAGGACAGGATAGAGAGGACATGATAGAGAGGACACAAAAGAGACAACACTTGCTTGTATAGATAAACCTACCTACTGATTGGCATGCCACTTGCAGTTTACTATTGGTGATCAAACCAGACTCCTGAAAGATAATAGAAATAAACAAAATGATGGTACTTTGCATTCCTTTTCAAAAACTTTAACTTGTGAATTCATCATCGTCCAGGATGATTGACCACACTGAAGCTGTGACTTAAAATGTATCTCCTGCAGACCAAACACCAATTCCTTCTCCCGATTATTGACTCAAGTGACCACCGAGGATCCTGCATTAAAGAGGGATCTATGCAACAATCTTGAAGTATATCCAAACTTGCGGACCAAACACCAATTCCTTCTCCCGATTATTGACTCAAGTGACCACCGAGGATCCTGCATTAAAGAGGGATCTATGCAACAATCTTGAAGTATATCCAAACTTGTGGACCAACCACCAATTCCTTCTCCCGATTATTGACTCAAGGGATCACGGATGATCCTGCATTAAAGAGGGATCTATGCAACAATCTTGAAGTATATCCAAACTTGCGGACCTAACACCAATTCCTTCTCCCGATTATTGACTCAAGGGATCACAGAGGATCCTGCATTAAAGAGGAATCTATGCAACAATCTTGAAGTGTATCCAAACTTGTGGACCAAACACCAATTTCCTCTCCCGATTGTTCACTCGAGTGACCACGGAGGATGCTGCATTAAAGAGGGATCTATGCAACAATCTTGAAGTGTATCCAAACTTTACGTTTGTGGTTATCTTGTTTACAATGGTCCCAGGATTTCCCCTCTCTTCACATTTGACATCCACAAAAAGACAATAGGTTTATTGTACTAAATGTGGGTGGATCTACATATGAAGTATCCATCTGAGGTTGACCTCAAATTACTTTTGACCTTCCAAGAAACAACAGGGTTCCAGTACTCACTACTGTACTTACTAAGGTAAAGCCACATACCAAGTACGATGTTAAACCACTGTCCACTTTTTTTAAGTTATCATGTTGATAAGCTGAGGTGTTACAAACACACACCATCTCCAAAACATTGATTTCTTTTGCTTTCAGCAAGGAATCAAAAAGTAAGGATATCACTTGTTAAACTTAGGAGTAAAAGATCAATGTGCTTTATGAATGATGGAAGTAGACCCTCTTAAAGGACAAGGTTGCTGTGGTGATCTCTTACATTTGGCATGGTTGCCATGGCAATAACAGATTAAACCCAGAAAAATCTGCCAACCCCATAACAGCCAGAAAAAGAAAAAAATTTGGGCCTGAAGCTGATCAATGCTCTATCATGAATATCCTGAACCTCTCATAAAAATTATTGGTTGCCATGACAATTACCTGATATCCAATCTGTACAATTGAGATTTACCTACCTCCACCTTAGTCGCCAGAAACAAACATGTTGGGCCCAGGAGTAGAGGATCGATGCTCTTCAATGAATATCTGGAATAGACCCGCTTAAAGTACATGGTTGCCGTGGCGATTACCTGTTGCCTCACATTCAGCTGTTCACCAATGGCTTGAATAACTGCCAAACAGAAGATATTGTGCACATTATGAAAGGCATAGAATTAAACATGATTTCAAACAATCAAACATGATCCCTAATGTTCGATATCATAGAGAAATATTACAATATGATTTAGTACTTTGTAATTTTATTGCACAAGAGATGACAGTTATGGACAAGATAAGGAGGGCTGGGAGGGGGGGGGGGGGTTGGTGGAAGGGAAGGAGAGATTTCAACCAATTAAATCAACATGCATTACGGCACAGTGTTAGAACAAACAACTTAATTATGTCTCAGACTATCACATGCTTCTTTAATTTGCAAAAATTTTGCAGTATTCTGGGGTGTTTTGCACAACATGATTGCAATATGTCCAACTTTAAACAGCTATTTCCTTGTCAAAAAACAAACAAACCTTAATTAATTAATTAATGAGAGAATCTCATTACTTTGTAGCTCTAACATTATATATGCATATAAAACCTGTCAGCCGTACATTTCTTAACTTTCTTTTTACTCTAAAAATTACTGACTAAATGAAGACAAATACTCAAAATTAATAAGCTCTCTCTCCTTAATAATGTGATCTGGTAATTTAATTAATCTGGAGTTTACTTATTAACTAGCTATGTAAGAAAGAGGGGCAACTGTTTAATATATCACCCATTCATTGTCCTGCTTATATAAAGAAAGAAGAAAAAAACCTTAATAAAAGCTTCACTTCATTATTCAATCACATTGGGTTTCCATGGTTACTATACAGTATTTTTAGTCAACCTATTCCCTTTAAACTAAACATTACACAATACAACAGCCCTCAGCTAATGAGATTTCTCATTATGGAAGATAGCTTATTTGCCATTTTGATGTAGTTTAAATAAGGATTGTTAATTTGGTACTAACATTTATGAACATGATAAGAACTTGAGCTGAATATAAAGAAAACAGAAAAAACACAGCAAATCTCTGTGGAAAAATAACATTTTTTCCCCATCCATTTTGTAGGCCATCCTTTGTTCACAACTGTAATTCCTGAATCTTCACATGACCTTACTCTTGTAGAAAACAAAAGGAGTTCATCGAAAATTCAAGAACAGTTTAACCGAGGACAAGAAACAGTCATGAAGATAGAAATATCCACTTATCGTACATAGATTCATGGTCAAAGACATCATTATAAAACAAGACCTTGAGGGGTTTTTTTATTCCTTTTTTGGTATCCTTTATTTAGTCTTTCCTTTTGTTTCTCCCTCAAAGGTTTAATAGGTTAACTCTATAATTAGAATGGCGCAGCTTACACAAGGGATCGCCGGTAACGAAGTATGTAAACCATGCGAGAATAACCCAATGGAAAACCAACAGAGACATTGCACATACATGCATGTGTTAGATTACCAAATAAAAAAAAGTTGGTTATCAAAGAAAAATCGCATTGGTATCTCAACACTTCCCCCTCACCTAGCCAACCCTTCCTCCCCCCTCCTTTAAAAAAAACAATCTGTCGTAGCTGTTTTGCTTTTACTCATAGAAAAAACAGATGACTACAACTGCAATTATAATGGCTTTTATATCTGAATTTACATCATTTCTGCATTTTTTTAATATCATTTGTTTTTTTCATAGTGCATTCTTTAAGCATATAAATTACAAAGAAAGGTTTGTGGATGGATGCCATCTTATCATTCAGGTGTTTCAGCCAAATCTCCCTCACTACCCCCCCCCCACCTCCCCTCCTCCCCCCCCCCTCCCAATCTTTTCTTGTCTCTACCTCTTCCAGTATCACTACATCCAATCTTCCCATTTCCCCCTCATTCAGTGGAAGTCAGCTCTCAGCGTTTAAACAACTTTCCTGGTATTTGAGTCTTTATTTTCCCTGGATGTCAGGGTACATAATATGTGTTTAAAATCACAGGAACAATTTGAGGTATATTTTACCTTCTCTTGAGCAGTCTTAAGAGTGCATTTTGGGTGAGAAATCTTGCCATTTGGCCATACAGAGTTTATGCCTGAGCAATTTTTTACTACAGGTGGTGGTATTTGTATTGGGTTAGCAATTCACCCAGGCACTATGCTGTGTTATAGCAGACAAGAACTTGGATCTTCAAGTGCCAGGCAATGGGAACAGTAGAAGACTAGTGGCGTTGAACACATTTCATACGCTGAAAGACCTGGACATTTTTTGCTGTTTTGTCAACAAAGTGTGGTTGTGGTTCAGGCAAGGATGTGGCAGAGTACAACAATGCAACGAAGCAGGTACAACAATGCAAATAATTAGGTCATCATAGCCTAGACTGTGTTCACTAACTTGTCCAGTCAGTATGCAATAACTTGATTATGGATTTTACCTTTTAGCATGATGTTGACTTGTGGGAATTGTGGGTAAGAAGGATGGATGATGATGGTAGCCTAGGGGTTGCATGGGGTTTATGATCAATAATTTCAAACTCTCTGTCCAACAGTAAGCAGTTATGAGACAACTACCTACAATTTCTAAATACATTTTATTAATACATTTTACATTGCAAACGTTATCCGCTATATTAAAACTCCCTTCTAATTTATCTCGTCTCCTTTCCTTTCCTTTATTCTTTATTATTTTATCGATCCATTCATGGGGGGGGGGTCCTGATCACCCCCCTCCTCTTCTCCCTATGGCTATGCCACTGATGTCAAGTGATTTTACTTAAGAAAAACATTTCACATGATCAACTCAGTACTGTACAAACAAGTGTCAGACATAAGTTCGTCACGCAACGTACAGCCATGGGCAGAGTAGTTAAACGCTTTGTTACTGTTGTAGGTATACTGTACGAGCGCGGGACTAGGAGGGCAAGCCAAATGCTGCCCATACTTTGACCAATCAGCATACTTCATGTCAGCAGATTAAATGTGCACATGCTCTTACTGAGTTTAGCGAAAGCTCTTACTGAGTTTAGTGGGGCAGAATGAAATTTGCCCCATGATCTCACACGACGGATGCAAGTGATCTTATAATTTGTGTAATGAAAAATGTGAGTCCTTTCGGCCGAAAAAGGGCCACAACATTAATCAAATAAACAAGTTTTAGCACTGAGAAGGACATTTTTGAAAAGGATAGTAGATAAATAGTAGAACCATAAACCATGTTTGCATAAATTGCATTCATCTTCGTATAAATCTGATCCTTCTTATTTTTTAGGAAATTTCTAGGAGGGGCAATGCCCAAGATGCCCATTGGCACCAGCCACCACTGCTTGTAATTAAGTTTCTCTTTTTGTCCAAACTTGTACACCAACTCAAACAAGCTTGTAGTTAGCCTGAAGTCAATGACAATAATATATTAAGTCCCATTTTTTAGTTTTATATTAAGCAGGCTAGACTTTCATAAATCTGCTTTTAAAAGCTTCAGCTGCCTAAAAAAATAGTCCCAGAATTTTTGGGGGCATCAAACACCTGTTGGAAACAATATACAATGTGTATTATATACTGGTTATGTATTGGTTATCTACTGGTTATATACTTGGTTTAACTGCTACCTACCACTTGCATAAAAGATGTGAATCTTTTGGTAATCTCCCTCAATATGTGTAATATATACTGGTTATATATTGGTTATCTACTGGTTATATACTTGGTTTAACTGCTACCTACCACTTGCATAAAAGATGTGAACCTTTTGGTAATCTCCCTCAATATGTGTAATATATACTGGTTATATATTGGTTATCTACTGGTTATATACTGGTTATATACTTGGTTTAACTGCTACCTACCACTTGCATAAAAGATGTGAACCTTTTGGTAATCTCCCTCAATATGTGTAATATATACTGGTTATATATTGGTTATCTACTGGTTATCTACTGGTTATATACTTGGTTTTACTGCTACCTACCACTTGCATAAAAGATGTGAACCTTTTGGTAATCTTCCTCACTTAAGAATGCCAGATCTGTCTGTCTGTCCTTTATCAGAGCTTGATTGTCAAGAACCCACTGGTTGCTATGGATTAATTGAAAGAGTAAAATAATATAAAGGAGTGAATAACTATGTATATATATTCAAGCTTTAAGACATCTTTTGATCAGAAAATTGAAATCATCAGGCTATTGCAACTTACAATTAATACAGGTCTAAGTGTTTTGTGTCAATGAGCTCACATGACGATTTACTGGGAAATGCTCTATTGAAAAACATACTAACAAACGAGTGGGTTTAACATTATTCATAATTGATCATAATGAACAATTCAAAATGTGAGCTAGTGTGCATAGCTAGCCTCTAGGTATATTAAGGGCCCTGGCCCAGGTGGCCCCTTAATTGTCCAAACAAAACAAGGATATTCCTCAAGCATTATGTATCAGTTAGATTCAATAGTGTTGTTTGTTCCATTGGTCCCTAATTTCATTTTGCCCCATAGATGGGCTAGGAGTCATAGAGTAACGACGGTTTGCTGTAGTCAACTTTAGAGTAGGCATTTATTTGACAAAAATCAATAAGTAATTTAATCGAGCTCTTTGCACTACAAAACAACCAATTTCTAAGAAAGCTAATATACAACTATTTTCATTCTATCAGAAAACATGCTCACAGAGTTCTGTCTTGACTAGATTGTTGTCTTATAGTTTCTAAAGAAGTAAAATTAATAAAATGACATGTATTGTATTTCCATTCTTTGAGTCTTTTATTTTAGACATGTGGGCATGCATGTGAATAAGCTTCTCAATTACTAAGTTTAAAATGATATGCAGCAAAGGGAATGGAGAACTAGTGTCCCTGAAGTTTGTATCATATCTCCAAAAGAAGTCACTTCATAGTTTGGCAAATCTGACAAGCAGTAGAGCTTTTGCCTTGTGAGTTCATAGTAGGCCATAGCAGTACTGTTGTTTACAAATGCTTGCTAGGCCTATATCTTGCTTTAATTTCTTTTGTTATTGATAATTATGCTATGAGCATCTCAAGGAAGCAGAAAAAAAAAAGATGAAAATATTTCCTTCTGAGTTTCTAATATTGACACCAACCCAACCAGTCTCACATTTTGTGACATACAAATAAAACAAAGATTCTTACCAGTGTGAACTTTGCCAAAAGTTTCCAGCCATAATTTTGTGTAATAACCACAGATATATGTAAATGAATACAGCCCTGGATATACAGGTCTAAGGAATCTGAGACACTTGTTTCAGGAACGCATGCTGGATTGTGACTTGTAGGTTGTTACTTCTAGATATCACATCTGCAAGATAAATCAATCCCAACAAAATTCCATATTAAAATGATCATACATTACTTCAGCACAGCAATAGAAATAGAACTTTCAGGTGTCAAATATAATGATGTACACTAGTATGACTGTTAATTAAAGTACCATGTATCAAGATATGTCAATGCCCCTTCTTCTCCACCCCTTACCTCCCAAACATCCTTTCTGCAGATTACATAAAATTCAAAATAATCCTTGTTCATGATCCAGCCAGTATCAACTGTAGTCGGTCACCAATACATTCGCCCTTGCTCGACTTTGTTTTAAGTGACATATCACATATATGCAACTTTCTTCATACATAGATTTATTTTCTGATGAAACTCATTGACAAACATTTCCCGAAGAAATCAAAACTGAACAAGATATTCAACAGAAATATCATCAAGGTCAGCTATAGCTGCATGCTCAATGTCAAAGGGCACAACAAACATATATCAGCCATCAATATCAAGAACGAGAAGGAAGCTTGCAACTGCCGACGAAAGGACCTATGCCCCCCTAAAAGGAAATTGTCGGGCCGCTAACATCATCTACAAGGCCAAAGTTAAAGAGACAGATACTCTAAGACCAATATAAGTACTTTCACAGATTGGTTTGCAGCAAATACTGTAAGCTATCCCTTAATATTGATAAAACAAAGTATATCGTCTTCAATGCAAATAGAGTTATGGCTAACTTTAATATTTATGTCAACGGTAAACCACTGCAAAAGGTTGATTTTGTAAAATTCTTAGGTGTTTTTTATAGACTCCAAGCTCACTTGGCGTGAGCACATTAGCCATATTTCCTCTCTCGTTGCAAAAGGCGTAGGCATCTTGTCAAAACTTAAGCACACCCTTCCTAGGAACGTTCTAAGGTCTCTTTATCAAACACTAGTACTACCATATATATTTGACTTATTGTTGTATCATTTGGTCTGGCACAAGTAATCTTATCTTTGTATTTTTAAGGTTATAAGGACCCCTTTGGAAATAAGCTTTTAGCTTAAAGGGTTATCCTTGGCATGTTATTTTCTTTTTGATGCATTTAAGTATATTTCCATCTTGTATTTTAAATGTTTCTCTATATGTGCAATTTTTTGTTTGTAGATGAAGAATGATAATTTGATGAATAAAATCAAATCAAATGATCATTTGTTAAACAAGCTATTTTACAGAAAAGAGCGATCAGACGTATAACTCTCTCTCACCCAAGGGATCACACAAACGTGTTATTTAAGTCTGTGAATTTACTGATCTGTTCAGTCTCAATGTCCTCAGTTTTGTTTATCGTTCATTACACGAAATGCTACCAGATACTCTGAATGCCTTCTTTACACAAAACTCAAACATCCACGCTCACAATACTAGGCAAGCTGATTACCTCCACCCAAGACAATGTCACAACAATTTCTCTAAAAATAGCTTACATCATCAGGCCATCGCACTTTGGAATCCCCTACCTTTCACTTTAAAGAGGTTATGAAGTGATGGATTTTCATGTCTTGGAATGGTTTATCTACATTACTACAACACCATCCTTGCACAACTTTCCGTAAATGCGGCTTCAAACGCCAGAAATTCGCTGTCAAAGTATTCCCTAGAGACCTCTCGAGCTGCCACTCGTAAAAAAAATTCAAAGCTGCCCACCGCAGTTCATCTGACGTCATCAAAGGAACCATTTCAGCCAAAGCCGACTCCCCGCTGTTTACCGATAAGGCGTAATAAAGTTTACTACATGTGACCACAACACTCTTCTCATCAATTGAAATGTCTTCTCCCGAATCTTCAGATTCCGAGGAAATGGGACTTCACCTCTCAGGACATTCGTAAGCTTTGACGAAAATTATTTTCGTAAGGAAGGAGAGGAGGAAATAGTTTCAACCCTGGAGAGACAGACGGACCACACCAGACGCTACCAACCATAACATGCCCACTGGACGCCGACAAAGGAGTGGATGCCACAAAAGGAAGGTACACCATGGATACTTCTTGACATGCTTCAATGATTTCAATTGTTTAAGACTTACATATTTTAGGAGTTCAACATAAAGCTACCTGTTGTCTGATGATCGCTCAAACTCTGAGTAACAAAGTGTACCATTAGTCTCAACTACTTATCATCTATAGATCTATATACATATGACATATAGTGTTACATAAATATAACATATATATTACATGACAATCTGATGAAACTTTGGGCAGATTTGTTTCCATATGAATAGAAACATGGCAGTAACTTAAATAACGGGTGGAGGATTTGGAAATTCAAGTTGACAGCTTTGTCACACATTGCTAATCAACAGATTTTGAAGCAAAAACTAAGGCAATTGCAAAAGTTAGTATTTCTAAATTGTTAACCTGTCATCTGTACACAGAGTTGGACATGAGAATTGGTAGTTGTAGAGGCAGCATGCAACAATTTCTCCTCAGCAAATTGTTAGGCCTACTGTAAGTGTTACCATTGCCTAACTGAATCCCAGACATATTGCTGGCCTATTCCTCATTGAGAATAAATGTTACAACCACTTATGTGTACTACCATTAAACATATTATTTTAGGTGAACATTGTCATGCTGTTATATTTAATGGTTACTACATTTCGTAAATTCGGTCTAACTTTAGAATCCGTACCATATGAATGGGAAAGCTAACTTCGAATCGGCAGAATAACGTTAGGGGTTAGGAAGTAGGGTTAGGGAGTAGGGTTAGGGGTTAGGAATTAGGGTTAGGAATTAGGGTTAGACAGTAGGGACTAGGGTTAGGGAGTAGGGAATAGGGTTAGGAAGTAGGGGTTAGGAAGTAGGGGTTAGGAAGTAAGGTCGATTGGTACGGATTCTAAATTAGTACCGTAAATTCTACTAATATATGTGTAGACTGCTAACTTGCCTGGCGATAGGCTTTGTACGTTCTGGATTAAAGTGAAAGTTGCATTAGCATATAAGATTCGCGGAACTAGCACCTATGTTGAGTGAGGCAAAACTTATTTGCCGTTTATTATACTTGCGAAAAGAAAAACTCTAAAAACGGTATCAGTACTTGCTTAGTAGAAGGGGGAAGTTTGTGTTGCTTGCTTCGTAACTGCAACCAAGAAGATTCCATCCAAAATCCTTTCACCTTCTTTGCTGTCTAACGTTAGTGCATGCGGCTACGTGCCATCTAGACAATACAGGATTTTGGCAATCGTTGGATTGGTTGTCTGTGTTGTGTACACTGATCTGTTAGTGTACAGATCAGTGGTTGTGTAGTTTCGCAACACACAATGCAACCACAAACATTCAGTTAGAATATCCTTACAAAACGTTTAACCTAGATTGATTGGGTCACCTAATTTGTGGGATGGGGACGGTGTGGTATGGGAGGATATGTCAACGGGAGCTCCTGGGAGAAGAGAGGTGAGGAGAGGATGGTCCCATTTATTTTAGAATTTAGACCTCCACTAACATCGGTTCTGTGGTCAACCATAGCCTATTGGTCCAGTAATTAATAGTAATTTATAGAAATGTTGTCGTCAAAAATAGGCCCGGGCCCTATCCAATCCTCGGGCCGCGTCCCCTTCTCCTCTGAAATATTTAGGGCACATACACTCGACCTATTCTTTCCAAATAATTTTTAATTAGTAGGTATTGATTAGATGGATGAACGATGGAACGATGTTAATAATACAGTGCACACGGTATGGAGAAGCAATTAAAATGACATCGAGGAATGGATGACGGTTTATGAAATTACCGGAAGTGACATGCACGAGATCTTCTAACAGTTTTTTTTTTCAAACACAAGCTATATAGGTCTATACATGTATATCAATTTACTTGCATAGTAGTATGTTGCTTGTTCCTCAGTCTGCAGTAATCAGATGTGTTCTGACCAATTAGGTTTGGTTGATATTTGCCGGTGGGGTCGCACGCAGTTTTCAATGTTCGCACACTGAAGTCGATTATTACTTTAATTATCACATATTATTAATTTACACTCAAGAATGAGCATCATTCAAGCTACTTTTTAAGGGGGGGGGGGTCGGTTTTTATATTTACCTGCGACGTGCACCTTCCGACGATTATTTGCTGTTTATGAATAAAAACTGCTTTAACCACAATTAATGGACCATATACACGTACAGGGCGTCGAATGAGAACTTTGCATTGCCTATATCAGATGGAATAATCCTCAGATGACCTATATAGGCTTATAACATGACCCATATCTTGTGGTAGCTATCACCAATTTTAGGCTTCATCTATGTTCTAGTATTTTTTTCCAAGTCAGTGTAATCGAAAATACACACAGACAGACAGACACACACACACAAATTGAAACTACATTAGGTATGGTGGCAAATTCAGTGTCGATATCAACCCCGGTGAGTACTCTCCTATTACAGGAAAATGTGCTAAGAAAAAAGTAAGAACAATTGGGGTAATTTAAATATGGCAATAGATGTGGGTGTAGTGTGGTTTTGATATTGCAGTGCTCCAATGAAAATATATGTGATGCGAAAAAAGTGTGGCTATCATTGCAACTTTGATCACTTTATGTCCCTTCAAGGAGCAGCACAAGAATTATGGCTTGTTTACCGAGTGACTTAAAAGGCAGAATTTAGTCTTCATATGTCACAGTAAAAAAAAGAACAACAAATGACTGCTATAGTTATGCTTCTGTAGCCATGTATTTTGGTTTGCAAAATGTTCAGCTCTAATTTATGTTAAATCTCTGGGAATGCTCCTTTAAGGCTAAACTGCTAACTGACGTCAGTCTACAGGCCTAAATGGGACTGTTAATCCAGTGTTCTTTTAACTTCATATAGATGATATGGATATGACATCCAACACCATTTTTTATAGACAAACTTGTTACGCACTTGAAACAAGTCATGTAATACCAAGAAAGCTCTTATCTGCCTATATAATTTCCCATGGACTTTTGTGAGGCTGAGCAAGTTACCGAATGTTCTCTGTGTTAAGATAACCTTAGTCCAGTCGCTTTAACTGATTAGCGCCAGATGTTTAAAGGGTCATTCCTCACCAAAAAGTGGTATAGAAATACAACGTGAACTGGTAGCAGTGTTTTGTTTGGTCTATTATATAAATATCAAAATGAATTGTCTGTCTCAAGTCATCCTTCAAACCTTGGGGTCTTGTAAAGATAAAAATCTTCATGGTACTGGTATGGAAAGTTGAAGGTACCACTATTGACCAGAGTGTCAGATATCCAGTTAGCGATTTAGCTTTTTATACCTACAGTCAAACCTACAAGCACAGTATAGAGACCACAACGTAGTTTCACGATATAGTGTGTATAAAAACTTGGGGAAATTATATTGGAATATACTACAATATTTTCACATATTTATACACCATCATCGCTGCTGAATGCTTGGAGTCCTTCCTCAACTATAACCATCTCGGCTACAAGCTATTGAACAGCTCTCAATGTTTCACGCTCCATATATAATGCATGTATGTTACTATATCAGCCAACCCCATTTATTGAATAAAAAAGCACAGTCCAGTCCCCGAGACGAATTCGTCATCTCCTGTAGATATGCGAAAAGTGGCTGGTATTGAAATATGTGCACTTAGTTATTCCTATTGATTACAGAATATTATAATTGCACACATTGGGGTGCGGAATGGGTTTCGCTGGAATATGTGCCAAGCACTATATGAAAATCAACTCAGCTCCGTGTAGTTTTCCAGGCAGGTTTTTACAACGATATATCACGGATGCGTTCGACACACCACGGAAATGTATACGTTATAGAGTTTCATGCATGTGACACTCCTATGAGAGATTAAATGTATGCATGCAGAAGCTATACGAGATGTGCTATAACGAGTTGAGATCACGAAATATATATACATGCAGCTATTTAATGTTTCGTCAAAGGCCAATTTTTGGCAAATTTGCCAAAACTGCCAAGTTCTTTTTAGGAATAATATGATTGAATCAGCACGCACCTTAAATATATTTTATTTAATGAAATGGTTCTTCGTCGCTCAGACATATTTTTTTTTCATATTAATTTTAATCACATAAAAAAAAAAGTTTAGAAAAAATTGGAAAAAAAAATCTTTCTGCTTTGGTTGCAGTGAAACTTACGAAGACCTAGAGAGGACATGGTAAAAAAAAAATTATTACGTACGTACGCAATAATACTACGTACGTACGTAATAATTATCACGTACGTACGTGATACTACTACGTACGTACGTAATAATATCACGTACGTACGTGATATGTTTTACGTACGTACGTAATAATTACTACGTACGTACGTAGTGTTATTACGTACGTACGTAATAATTACTACGTACTTATGTAGTGATTATCACGTACGTATTTAGTAATTATAACGAATGTAGGCCTACGTACT
>JAIPMN010044969.1:0-11806 GCA_020650975.1 Apostichopus californicus | reverse complement strand
ATTAAAAATAAATATAAATATATTCAAAAGTTATGATTAATGCAATCTTTTCGAAAAAGAAAATGCGACGAATTAAGAGAAATTAAAGTTCATGCACTTCATTTATATTATGGCACGCTTTTATTGTTCATACGTTAGTTAACCATGCCTTGTCCCGGGTAGTTACCAGCTAAACCGGGAATATGTAATCCAAAATTCTCTGTACCGCGGTTAATATGTTGCAAAACATCACGATTTATTTTGTTAAATATAAAGAATTATTAACTGATCTGAAATCTCAGCTACACTGTGGATTAAAGGCAGATAATGAAATATAAATAGATGGCGCTTGCTCTTAATCTAAGAAATGACCTTTTAAATATTTCCTGCAATTATTACGTCACAGAAACATTGGAATATAAGACAAGTGAATAACAATCGAAACATTTTCTTTATTTCAAGTTGACTGTAAACTTACAGAATTATTGTTTTAAATAATCTCTTTAATAAAATGTTTGTATATTTCTCACAATATACAGACGGAGAGTACTATACATATTTCATTCCCGTCTTCAACTTTCATAACTATTTTGCTTGTAAATATTCCGTCTTTTGAGATAACATTGATATTGAGAATAATAATATATAAACTCTTCCCTTCACTTATATAGTTTAAATTGTTGGATGCATAATGTAGTTTCTAACTACGCGTATTCCATAACTTTCCATACCGGCCCTAATTGTTCGTATGTGTATACATATATAGTTGTACTGACGCTGCCGCCGATACATACTGTAGTTGTCAGTTAAAATTGTCGATTTGTAACCACGACTCCGCCATTTTTTTAACCCCATAACTTTAGCTAAAACGGGCAACACCGCTTGAGTCTGAACGAGTTTCGTTTTCTTGCATATAGGCCTAGGCACTTAGGTCCATGCAGTAACCGTTGCGCAAGTGTTTAAACTGTTACCGACCCGTATGATAATTCCATTAACAGGTTGTATGGTAATTACTTAAACGCGCATGCGCCATATTAGGGCAAATCACTCTTGCATTAATTTTACCGCTGTCGGCTACTGTAGTATATAATTATAGAAGCGGAATTTTAAGCAAACATCCGAAAAAGTTCCAGTTACGCTAAAGGATATAAATTATGACAAATGTGACGCTAAATAAAAAATACTGTTAGTGTCGTCACCCATTAAAACACCATTTTTGTCTTAAAACATCGCCTAATAGACCATCTTATATAACACTTTTCATTCAATGTTACAGATACATATCATAAACACTTACTGCTTCAGCATTCTCTTCACGTCGTTGGATCGATCTACGACGACGACCATGATCATGATCATGGGGACAATCCTGAGGGCAGGATGGGGGTGGAGGGGCATTTCTTAACACTCTCTTGTTATCACTCGGATGATCTGCGTCTGTGATCAAAACCAGGGACATCACCAGGCAGCTCAACAACAAAACGGTCAGCAACTTCATTTTACAAGTTTTCGCAGAATGTCTCAGCATATGCAGAAGATTATACAATGTTGCCTTTGTCAAACTGGTCAGCAAGTCAAAATCTATCGACCTCGTTAGCACAACTCTCAGGGATAAGTGATACACGCAGCGCATCCCACAACCTTTTATCAGATAACTACATTGATACGAGTTCTTTTGTTTTTATTATATAAAGGTGCAGGTGGTGGAAAATGCATTCTTCTTCTTCTTATGTTTCTCGATTTTGTTGGACGAGACACCCTAGAAAACCAGATATCCATTTCACTTAGATCATAATATGTAATTCGACAACTGACCGGAACTGGCTTTAATACGGGTCGCATTTGTACTTGCGGTGGAGGACATTAACCTGTTTATAATGGTGAAGAGCAATAAGTATTAGACAGTGAAATTATCATAATCTACGAGTGCTTGATCCTCTTGGGGAACTAATGTATGACGTAGGCAATGAGCCTTACTATACAGATCAATCATAATGCTATCCAACCCGAACGTTATTTGTGAAGTCGGAACTCGGAAGAGATACTATGAACTCCGTGAAATGAATATATTAAACATTTATGTGTACATAAATATATTATGTAATAATGTACCGCGAGAGCTCGATGAATTATAAAAATTGATACTGTATAAACAACACAGATTATTTAGTATGAGCACACAGATTTGTTTAACGAACATTGGTTACTTCTGACACGCGTGTGTCCTTCTTCAGCGAAGTGAACTGAAAAATAACAAACGAACATCGTACTCAGAACTAGAAAGAACAACAACATTGTAAACAGAACAAGAGAAGTCAATATCCCAGAGATCCATAATCCCTAACAAATGGATAATCGCTTAAAATCCTTAGGCCCTATTTAGTGTAAGGGATATTTATTGTAGTGCGCATGCGTCGCTACAAGATTGGCATTGCTTGCCAAGTGAACGATACATATATGACTAAAGTTTAATATAGTCCGTGTTTTTGTAAATTTGGAACCCGTCTGGCCGACATAGTTACCCTTGTCACATATATTACAGCATAACAATTACACAACATTAGAGTTGTCACAATTACCCCATGAATGGACTGGATAAGACCCAGTGGCGTGCACATGTTTTGGGGTGTTTGAGGTTTTGGGTGTTGGGGGGGATTCAGAATTTCCCCCGTCTGATTAAGGTAGAGGGCTGAACTTTTGTCGAAGGACCAGAGGAGAATGAATGATTTTACAAAGATGGGGCTGCCATGGGGTTATAGAAGCCGACTTCTTGGTAGGGGGTCTAAGGGTCTTGCTCCAGCAAAAATAAAAAATTAACGTCAAATGGTGCATTATGAGGGATTTTTAGACTAATTTTTAGGTTACATCCGTAGTAGTGATCCAATTCTTCCTCGGCTGAATGTAAACATGCCCTAGTTGAACCATTTCCCACGCCCAACGAGGTGGGGGAGGGGCATCGCCTCTGTGCTCACCACTGTAAGGACCGAGGAATTTGAGCGATAATGTATTTGCTAGGGATTACGGTTCTCTGATGGGGTACGGTTTCTCTATAGTTCTGTTTACAAACTTTCAAAATATATAATATCAATTTCCATGTTGACATTTTGTTGAAATCACTCTTTCAAAGACCTATATCCTGTACAAGAGTGGTTATGGTACATTTTGTCTAGCCTGGGAAAGAAATGAAATGGGAGCTTGAAATAATTAAATATATAAAAAAAAACAGAAAAAATATGAGAACGCAACGATTTGTAAAAAAAACAATCCCGGTCTTGGTAGGCTAAAGGAGTTTTGCATACAACATTTCATAACATACTAGGCTATCGAAAGACGGAAAGAGTAGAGTTGTGTGGTTTTAGTTTCAGAAGGCGAAGTCGATGGATATTTCCGCCATGAAAACTACAATTTTAATATGTAAAGTTCAGAATACCAAAAAGAAAAGAACCAAAGGAAGAGGAAAGAAAAGGAAAGAAAGACGAATTAATAATGCAAACGAAAGAACAAACTTTCCCTCAAACGAAAGACGGTTAATGTAGAGGGCGCATTATAGATGACATTTCCGCCATAACCACTACAATTTTCGTATGTAAAGGTAACTATTTGCATGGATCTATTAGTTTTGTGTAAGATTCCTATCGCAGTTTTTCGAGAAGCCAGAAAAGAAAAAAAAACAAAGAAAGAACGACGAAGAACCAAAAAATCCCCGAAAGAACAAACCTTTCCTCAAACTTGAGATTCGTCAAACTATTTTGGTGTACAATCCAACTTTACGATCCCGATTTGGCTTTCCTTGACATATGTGATGAGTGTGCAGCGGATGGGGGGGGGGGGGACTGGAAGGGAGACATGTAGTTTGAGGTGACGGGTGTAGAGGTGGGTTAGGAGTTTTTAGTAAGAGTTGTGTACCATCTGGTTTTTCCACAGTGTAAGGCAATGAAGAAGTTAGCATGGTAAATGATTTCAGTCACTGCATTTATTATTCGTATTTACTTTTATCAACATTGCTATCATTTGAAATTCAATTGACAACAATTAACAAAACATGATCTCCCCATCACCAGTTTACAGCTGTAGGCTAAACGACTGATCCAATCAACAGTCACTCAGAGGTGGCTTGCGACATTATGGATCAGTTCGGTCCACTGCCAAAGTTAGTCCTGAAATTAAAAAGAAAATATAAGAATATATGACTAATGGAAACCTTTAGAAACAAAAGAGAAATGACTCACTGCATTTTAACAACACTTTCGTTCACACGGAAACTGAAGAATTGAAGATATTGCAAGCGAACTATATAATTGTAAGGTTGCTACCAAATTACTAATAGGTAAATGATAAGACAACGGACAAGTGGGTCAGTACCACGTGACTGCATTGAGTAATCATCAGATATGATACAACATTGTGTAAAAGTAAGTTGGCCTGACGTTTCGATGCTAGCAGGATCTTCTTCAAAGGCTAAATGACAAGTAACAGAAGGGACAAACACACGTACAGAATACAGACAGGTTAATGAGCATGGTGAACACAAAGAGATAGATGTAAGGGGATTAGTAGACAAGGGATGGAGAGAAGAAACTGAAAGAAACCAACAGGGCCGGGAAGAGGAGAAGTAGGAGATAAACAGTGGAGGGACAAAGAGAGGATTAAGGGAAGGGGGTAGGGAATAAACTGGAGAAGGACAAAGACAGATAGGTGTGGAGAAAAAACGGTGCAATGTATATAACACTCAACATTCAAAGAACACTCAAGAAAGAAAAATGATAACTCATGGGCAACGCATCTGGGGTTTAAGGTCAAAGTGCAAGGAACAACAACATTTGCGGGAAAATACAATGATGCACATTATTGGTCCATAAAGCAGTAAACTTAGGGAAAGCAATGATTTAAAGATACCCTTTTCGTTGGTTGAACCTGTTCCATTCTGTATACATGGTGCACCATGCATGGTATACCATGCATACTCTACCGTCTACGACACTATAAGACACCTATACATGGCAACAGTAGCTGTAACGTTTGTCCACCAACATCGCACCAGGAACCAATGATTACGAATGAAACTTGCATGATAATTAATATACATGACGTTAAACTCGTGCAACACATAATTTGAGTGACGGAGTGAGTGAAGGATTTTGTGCATGTTTTTGTTTGTATACATGTACTTTACTTTTACCGACATGGTTCATGAAGGTTTATATTGTCTTCACATTTATTCACTGTATACTGCAACTGTGGTAGTTTTTCATTTTTTTGTTGTTTTGATCAAGTTAGAAATAACTATACAAACCGTAAAAATCGACATTGGTGTAGGCTATATTAGTTATCAGTAAACTAACAATGTGAAATTATAACTTCTATGTGTCTCTTAAAATATTCCAAGCATCATCGATTTCTTTGTGAAATACGGAAAAAAACATATGAACTAATTTGAAATCCCATCTAGACTCAGATTGAGAAGTAGGCGATGAAATGTTAAGAGTGATCTTAAAAAATAACCTATTAAATATTTCCTGAAATGGTAAAGTCTTATATGAAAATAACAAATGTGAGCAAGAATCGCAAATTTCGAGATTCTTTAAATGTAAAAGTGAACTTTAAAAAAAAGTTATGCTTAAGCAAAAACGGGTAGCATCGCTATGCAATCCAGCTAGGTCACACTATTTTGTTACATATATAGGATCTTAAAGGCCCGGTTAAACTTTCCGTATCATCGCGCATGTGTTAAAACGGTTACCGTATACTTTATGTTTCCAGTCAAATTATGTTATATATCATTATATTTTATGCTAATTGGGTCGAAGTATGCGCCGTGGTAAGGAAAAACTGTTACGTTCATTTGAAAAGGGATATCGAGGGAAGACTTTTAGAGCGGAATATTAGCAGACTTTCAGGACATGCAGTCCAATACGTTACGGTAAAGGATAAAACTATGACACAATAGGTGCAAAAACAGACTAACTGTGATATTAAGGTGCCTTGTGACCAATCATCACATTAACATTTAAATGACATGCAAGGAAAATTGCTGCCTCTATCACACTTAGCCAATCAGAGCGGTCTGTAGTATGCGCCCGTATCCATTCTTTTGATGGGTTAACTTGTTGTGTGATTTTTTTGAATTGTTCTCTTGAGCAGGACAGGGTGAGATCGGGTCTAATTAAGGACTCTCGTCTTTATACCGCGTTTGACATATCTTATCTCTTTATTTCATGCATTATACATATTTATCCCTCCGAAAGTCATCTGTATTTATTGCTTGTATCCGGAAACTGTGTTTGAACGTTCTGACTTCATTTCGACCGTTAGAGAGAGAGAGAGAGAGAGGACGCCGCTGGGCCTACCTGTGAGAGACAGAGCCTCTCAAGCAAACCATCCTCCCATTCCACGGGATTGTGTTTTTACAGTTAGAAATAATATCATTGTCTAACGTGTAGGTTAGAGCAGGGAGTTGTTATGGAACAACTCCCTGGTTAGAGCTACAAAACAAACAAACATAGCGTAAAGTAGTAATACAAACAAAAACTTGGAAAGAATAAATCAATTTAAAACTTGGCAAAATGCTAAAATTTATACAAAGTTTTAATTTCGGCCTTAGTTGAATTGGTGTTTGTTGAGTACTGTTGCTCTCTGTTATGACGGGGGTGTACACGGACATCTATTTCGTCAGTAAGACACACATTTGGCTCAGCTCGAGTCACTGAAGAATAATTGTTGTTATTGGCTCGAGACGAAATACGCCCAGTTATTTTTTACATTGACTTGAATCTGGGGATACGAGAACCCTTTCCGTTAAGAGATCCCTTTGATGGGGCACTTGATGAGAGTAATGAAGACACAAATGAGGGTACATTGAGCCCAAATAGCTGATCGATATAAGATACCTAAGAAACTTGATCAGGTTTAGTCTAGTTACATTTCGTTTTAGTCAGCAAGGTTTGAATTAAAGGGCTCAATTCAGTGACACACATGGTTAAAGATGATTACAGTCTCAGCATATATCACCATGTGAACAAGGAAGATGTACCTGTTTAGAACTTTAAAGGGTGTGAAGACTCGCGCACAAAGAAACGTCTCATGCCGGTAATCTGACCTAGTTTCGAATGAGGTGTAACAGAAGTGCTTGACACCACCATCGATCCCAGAAAATATACACACAGCTTGCTACCGTCGGCCGCACGCAGTTTGGGGCAATTCAAGTCCTTTAAAGGCTTTGAAGACTCGCCCCAAACCGCGTGCCGCCCTCTGAAAAAGTTAACTTTCCGTTGCTTGCAAGTGACGTTTTCTTTCTTGTCGCTACAAAATGCAGACAGTAATGAAACGTGATACTTTGTAATCTTTTATCTGGACCTGAGATGTCTGCTATGTACACTGTGTTGTGGGTATTGACCGTAGCTTCATGTCTTGACTGTACACTAGTGTCTAATTACCGACGGTAGCAAGCTGTGTGTGTATTTTCTGGGATCGATGGTAGTGTCTAACACTTCTGTTACACCTCATTCGAAACTAGGTCAGATTACCGGCATGAGACGTTTCTTTGTGCGCGAGTCTTCACTCCCTTTAAGGGAGTGAGTTAGATATGATAGGCAACAGTTGATAATTCGTTGGCCTGTATATTGCCTGAGAAATTATACTTTGAAATTTATCTCGAAGGCTTGTACACGGAAAAAAAAACTTAAAATAAGTCTCGCCAAGTGATATGGGTATATCAAAATACCATGGAGGGATATTGAGATAATAATAATATTATTATTCGACAGGATATACCGAAATTTAAAACGTCCTGTATCGCCTGAACCACCTCAAGAAACAAATATACCAGTAAACAGACCCCGTCGCAGGTAACAAGATCTAACGTTGGACCATCAAGGTACAGATCAGTACGGAAGCTTAAAGGTGCCATCAACATAAGAAAACTTTGCTGCAATAAGTCAACATTTTTCAGTAAATTGTTCAGATAACAAGATAATAACTTATCAAAAATCAGAAAAATGTTGGATAGTTTTGTTGTTGTTTGTTTTTTACAACTCATCATATGTCGTCAATTCAACAATTTTCTGCAAAATGTTCAATTGTTCACTTCATTCCAAGTGAGTAAGTGAACAATTAAGTGAGTAGGTTGTCAATTAAACATTTTGCCTGAAATTGTTCAATTGCTCAGTTGGAATGAAGTGAACAATTGAACATTTTTGTAGACAAATGTTGAATTGACGAGATACGATAAGTTGTCAATTAAACATTTTGCAGAAATTGTTCAATTGCTCAGTTGGAATGAAGTGAACAATTAAACATTTTGTAGATAAATGCTGAATTGACGAGATACGATAAGTTGTCAATTAAGCATTTTGCAGAAAATTGTTCAATTGCTCAGTTGGAATGAAGTGAACAATTAAACATTTTGTAGATAAATGCTGAATTGACGAGATACGATAAGTTGTCAATTAAACATTTTGCAGAAAATTGTTCAATTGTTCAGTTGGAATGAAGTGAACAATTGAACATTTTGTAGACAAATGTTGAGTTGACGAGATACGATAAGTTGTCAATTAAACATTTTGCAGACAATTGTTCAATTGCTCAGTAACATTTATTTGAGTTTTGATAAGATATTATCTTGTTATCTAAACAATTTACTGAAAAGGGCAAAGTTTTTCTTATGTTCATGGCACTTTTAAGATTCCGTAGATCAGAGTAAAGCAACAAAATCAAAAAAGCAACAATGACGTAACAAAGACACCACCAACAGAGGAATGTCCAGTGATAGCATAGATCATGGAGGTAAAAACAGATTTTTACCTCCATGCATAGATCTACACGTGATATAGTCACAATTGTCCTGTCATTGAATTTATTTAGGATTACTGGAAAGTTTAGCGAAGCCAACTGGAGGAATAACAGGATTGCACAGCTTACAAATAACTTATAGGGCCAATTTCGCAATCCAGAAAAAAAAATCGGAGGAAAGAATGAGAAATTCTTGACATTGTTGATTTAAAATAGTTGGTGATTGTTCTGTTCTCTGCATAAATAACATTAGCAAACTCTAATAGAATTTTCTGACTCAAAATAAGTTAATCGGCGAGTCTTTCCCTTTCCTTAGCATTTCCTTAAACATACATTTTCCTTGATATCTTATCTTATGACCAAATAATGTGAAACTCTTCCAGACGAAACTTTGGCAAGACAGTGAGTTACATCCTTCTTTGTTGATCGCTCTTTTACGTCATGCATGTTTGATTGATGGCTAAGTATGCACTTTTAAGAGACAGCCGAAATGCCAAGTTCTTACAATTAGCACCCCAAAAGCGAGTCTCTCTATATAACTACACTGGCAAAGCATGCATGATACATTTCATTTGCGCAACACGAATTACCATTTTGGAAAAGCGTTTTCGTATTCACCTCATAAATACAGTCTTTTTTTCGGAAGTTAATATCGCAATTATTGCTTTGAAGAGCAAGTGCAAATATATGAAAGTGTTTTTAAGTAAGACTGAGAGTGAGAGAGAGAGAGAGAGAGGTGGAGAGGTGGAGGTGGGTGAAGATTGTGTCTTCTCAGTACATGCTTTAATTGCATACGAGGATATATAGTTGTTCTAAGAATACATTTTCATCGCTCAAGAGAAAGAGGCCTCTTTATTGGTTGATAAAGGCTGTAGGTGCTCTGTTACTCATCGCAAGACGTAACGTCCTCCTTACACACGCACTGTCAGCGTTGATGTCGATTAACACAAATCATGGCACGTCCAAGTAAGTGATATCTTTTATTATTTCCAAGGAACTTATGTAATTCATTAAAACAACATGAACTACGTTTCATGAGTTTCTATTGAGTACATTAACTACAATTGGAAACCATACCAGCGGTGTAACGGGTAAAAGGTTCCCTGTACTCACAATTCCCTATTGTCTAGCTTTACCGTCGAAAGTGAAGCTGGTAATTCATGGAGTTGGGAGGGGGAAGGGTTGGGTGGGGGGGGGGGGGGAGTTGTTGTGCATGATGAAGAGGACAGCTGCGGGTCCGGGAGGAAAGTTTCGATGAGGGAGGGAACTTGGTGTGGGAAATGGACTGTTGTAGTGCCGGAAGTTTTGTTGAAAGAAGAAGCGGTGCACCTAGTCGTGCGCTTTTTGACTACATGAATAAAGCCATTATGTTTTATAAGGCAGCATTTCAAAAGTCTCGTTAGGACAATACATGCACAAATTACTTAATAACAACGAGAGTTACATGAGTACATACATTGGCATGAAATAATATTTACTGATTATGATGTTTGAAGTGTCTAAATTTTTGCATTATTTTACGTTTTGATGCATTTGATGCAAAGCTACTAAAAGTTGATTGTTACTAACTGCAATAAAACCAGTTTAACTTACTATTTTTCTTCAAAGTTTGATTTCAACGAGGGGATGTAGCATCTGTCCCACATCAGTCGGTATGAACCAACTATATACCAGCCATGGAAACACATTCCATTCACCTGTTAATGACTCAATGGATCTATAGTGATTAACAATCGTATGGCTGTATATTTCTTAACCCGTGCAATGTGGATTTTCTTTTATAATATCCCAAGCAACTAGCACACACAGGCCAATTGATTTAGGAATATTGATGTTTTTTAAAATTTCAACGTTGAATTATATTTGTATTGGTATCCATACAAATTGATTACACAGTTAAACACACGCAAACCAAACTTGAGAAACACCTTCAAGATTTGTATCTTTCAACAAATGCTCTTTTTTCCTGAAATATTAGCACACTACAAATCAAGCATAATATTTTTTAACTGTAAGGGTCAGTACAATGTGATTCAAATAATATAAAAAGTAGAGTATTTGTCGTTCTATCCAAGCAAGAGCTGTTTGAGCGGCTAACTGCAACGAACACAATTTTGTGACAAATTTCGACGATTGATTGACAGCCGATGTAGGCGGGGTTTAGGATATTAGTCCAGTAATAATGGGGGTGAACCTAGAACATATATCATATTGTTGTTGTGTCCCCACTGAAGCATTTAAAGATATTGTTCGAAGCCACACCCACTCATGGATATTAATGAGATTGGCACCACAAACAATATGGACCATCTAATCACTATTGGTAATCCAGCACCCAAGCATGGGAATGATCAAACCTTGTGTCATTGACTCATGTGATTACGAGCAACTTTCAACGAAATCACATTTGCCCAACCCCTCATGAATATTAATGAGATGCGATTAGGTATTAACCTACTATTAACTATTTTCTCACAAATTTACTAAATTGAAGCCCAAAATATTACCATTGTGTCAGTGTAGCTATAGTATATACAATGCACGTGAAACAAACGAGTGTTTTGGTACTTTGTCTCCTAAAATACAGTCGTTTTGCTATTTAAGCTTTCAATTTAACGGGGGTCGTATGTTTTACTACATTTCAAAATTATTACATTGGTAGCGTGACAGGACGAAAGTGGTAATTCAGATCTCTATGCGAGTAGACCAAAGAAAACCAATATCTCACACCTTTATGTGGACAAATTAAGCGAATGTCACTCTCTACAGGGCAGACATGGTTTACACACAGAAAACGGAAATAAATAAATATATCAAAGTTCGTATCTTTAACTTCGCGATTATTTTTTTCTCAGGTGAGTTGGGTCTGTGGTTATCCTAATATAAAATAATATAGTACGCACGCAAAGTTTTTATTGCTAATTAGCGTTATAAAGTCGTCCCAATTGGGTGCTCCCGATTGACAATTATCTGTGGGTCAATTTTTCGGGTAAAATTGTCCAGGGGTGGGGGGGTTCCAGGGAGAAATTGTCCGGGAGGG
>JAIPMN010044966.1:0-12275 GCA_020650975.1 Apostichopus californicus | reverse complement strand
GCCCCCCCCCCCGTAGCTACGCCACTGCTTTAATATGAATATTAGCCAATATCATATAACGAACAAGTGTTACAAACGATTAGGTACGCCCTGAATCCATGTCTAAATTTGTAATGATGAAAATATGTTTTTTCTTCATTCTAAGGGGTCCGAGTGTTAGAAAAAGTTAAGAACTTGCTTTAGATGTAAATACATGGTTATATATGGAAGTCATTTAATCAGTTGTGTAATTACGACAGTAGGTGAAGTTTATACCAGATTTTGTACTAAGAGCCATCTGGAGATTAGAAGTTAGTCATGAAATTTAAACAATGCAAAGACCAATAAAACAACAACAAAGAAATGACAGAACTATTTCTTTGTAGATATCTCGTACGATTACGCAATCAGCTGCATTTTATGTTACATTTGTATTACTACATAAAGTAGGATTCTTAGTAGGAAAGGGAGTGAGGTTGGGGTTTGTGGCTTCAGGTGGTAGCAGGAGTCATTCAAAGAATGCATTTTATACATTTTGTCTCGTAAAATTTGAAAGGATTTATATGCAACGCGCAATCTCGTTATGCATTGCGCAACTTTGCGGCTTTCGCCTTATAATGGTATACACGCTATACTGTACGCATGGCTGCACGAACAGCTTAAAAGTCTCAAAGTTCAACGAGTTAATAGTCGTTAAATATGATTATATCAGCTCTCATATCTTTACACCTTGGTAAAATATTTGCTATATCGCTCGTCTCACAAAGATTGTAAACGCAAAGTCAATTAAAACGAATCTCCTTAGATAAGAACGAATATATTTAGAGTTAAATATAGTATTAAGGATAACAATTCACAAGATGGGACCAGTTTGTGACATTGTTCACACTAGATCGGTAGTAATCGTCAAATAGTATGGTTTTAGAAGGACATATGGGTTGTTACTGTTGAACGAGATTCATGGTAATATAATCATATTTTATCCAGGAACCTGTCGTTTGCATGAACAGACTGAGTCCATACATCTGCAATAGTGTATCATTGTACTCTTAAACATGACGGACGACACAAACCCGTCCATAATCATTTCAAAATAAAAATATAAGTACAACATCGAAAATTTGTATTCGAATTAGTTTCATATGTTGCTCATAATTTCTTTTTACGTTTAATCGGACAGAATGAGTGTATAGCGGAACTATTTTAAATGCTGAGATTGCTGTTGAATTATTACGTAATGATTACGTTAATTACGTTGTTACATTAATCTTATTTCATTGGTGCACTCGTCGCGAAACACAGGCCGATATTTAGTGAGTTCAATATGTTGGACAATGAAGCTATTGAAAGGACAACTGCAGTAACATCATATGATATATCTTTCATCCCGTCTTTGAATCTGTACCATTCAGTACCAAGTACTGCTTATATTAATTTAAAGATAATAAACAGATAATAAAGTATTGACCTTATATGATTATGTGCTTATATAGATTGCTAACCACCAAGTAAGGCAAAGTCCACCCCCCCCCCCCTCCAAAAAAGGCCTCCAACAAAAATATAGATTTAATAAGAGTAAACATATTTTACGTTTTTATGTATACTTTAATATGAATATTAGCCATATCATATAACGAACAAGTGTTACAAACGAGCAGGTACGCCCTGAATCCATGTCTAAATTTTTAATGATGAAAATATGTTATTTTTCTCAATTGCTAAGGGCTTCGAGTATTGGAAATGGTTAAGAACTTGCTTTAGAGGTAAATACATGGTTATATATGGAGGTGATTTAATCAGTTGTGTAATTACGTTAGTAGGTAAAGTTTATACCAGATTTTGTACTTATAGCCATCTGGAGATTAGAAGTTAGTCATAAAATTTAAACAATGCAAAGACCAATAAAACAACAACAAAGAAATGACAGAACTATTTCTTTGTAGATATCTCGTACGATTACGTAATCAGCTGCATTTTATGTTACATTTGTATTACTACATAAAGTGGGAGTCTTAGAAGGAAAGTATCTTGTTGAGTTTATTCCGTTATATTAACCTTTACGCGAGAGCTTGGAAAAGTGAAGAGTAGACAATACACACTGGTTCCTTAAACAGTTATTCGAGACTGTTAGTGTTTATATCATATTTGATAATCACTATTTTTATACTCTGTGTACTTTATGTGTATCTCTGGTAAAAAATAAAGACATTAGACTTATACAATCTCTAGTATCAGCTTTCCTTAACTTACAGATGTAAATAAACCCCGATACATATCTGAAAATTAATGTAAGAAAGGCCTACACTTATATGTACTGAAAATAACAGAAACATCAACGTTACGACAAATACACAGAGCCATCCTAGTCACCAAAACCAACATCACGATGATTGAGTTAAATATCATGCGCCAATCGCAAAATCATATTTCTCACCTGACCACATAGATAAAGTATTCCAGAGTTAAATGTAAAACCGATCATCAACGATTCTTTCACCCTGTAAGATCATCAATATTGAACATGTTGAAAGCGTTCTGGAAAACAATTCAGGTATCACGGCAGTCGTCCTCGGCGTCGCTTTAAGTCGTCTGGGATTGTTCCAGTCTTTTACGGATGTAATACTATGACTTCATCACTCTGAGAGCAATTCGGTGTTCTTAGGTGTAAATCCCTTCTTATGTGTTGATATTCATTCTTATTTGACTCAAATTCAACTTTCTTAAGAGATACATAATAAATAAAATAAACCTACTGCATCTTTGAGTTATAGAAAGTACATTAATAGTTAACTGCAATTGGTAGTCATGTTCCAGCTAAATGGGATATGTACAAGAAAAAGTCGCGTTCTTTGAGGATAATTACATTGCGTCCTTGTCAAATAGTCAATGCCCATTATAAGGATGGATACATTTCTTTGCACATTGTCATCTGAAAACAAATTCAAAGAAAACAAAGTCAATAACATTACAGAAATAATTGTATACATTCATGTATTGTTTTGACATTTTTGAAAACCATGTTTGTAATAATGCACTTATGAACAGAAGCAAATTGTTTATCTACTCAGCATTACACAATAGTATTTAAAGTATATCTGAATCATCGCCGCGTTTGTTGTGAGTGTTTTTATATAATACCTGTAATTGTCTGATTATCCGACAACGAAGTATGTATTAGGTCGTATCACCTCCTCGAGAAGCATGGGGAAGGAGTTACCGTGTGTGTTTTATTACAATCTGTCTGTAATAACACCATGAATACTAATTAATGCCTATGACGTATCATTTACTCTGCTTCATGCGAAACTATAAATGTAGTCTCATCCGTGCAGGATGATGTATTATGTGGTGACTAGTCTTCTACATACACACTTTACATACACATTACATACAACTATTATGTACAATGAGAGGGGGTGTGGGAATGTCTACTACAATCTTGAAACAGATAGCAAAGGACATTATAACAGTATTGAGACTATTTAACCTACCTCCCTTTCAAGTTCCTCGTCTGTCATCTGGCTGCCACTCGTGTGCTATAAAACGACACAGAAATGATGTGCTTAGTTTTCAAAGTAGCGATGATATTTAACAGATTTGGTTAACAGAAACCTTCGTCTCCCTATAACTCAAGTACATTTCCCAAAGCCATGGTTTGTGATTTTTGAATGAAGTCATTGGTTAAAGCATTCAGTTTTACCATATGATTACTTTGTAGCTGTTTAATCGAATGTTGATATTACAATGTAAATATACCGTTACATAGTTCTGATCCTTGATATAGATGAAGACAGCGTTTGTTCGTTCTTTTATATACTTGTATGAAAACTTGTATTAATTGTTGGCGGTCCTAAAACATATAAATGAAAACCTAACAAAAGAGATACAATGAACATAACACCAAATAATCTTGTACTTAAATACGTAATTAAAGTGAGAAAAATTGTTTTTAGAATACAACTTACCTCCCAACAACCAGTTTGTAGATTTAGACGAAAGGAGACGAGTGAAGGATACCACAGAACTACAAATTAATAGAAAAACTTTGACTTAATTATACGGGAGACACAAATATAATGATTAAACGTATGACACCGTATGAAAACATTATTTGCAAATAACAAAATATATTACACTAAGCCTTTACAAAGATGTTTGTTATTATTGTAAACCCATATACAACTTCTAGGAAGTATTATATCAATACAGTTTACCCGGTATATTTTGTTTAGGTTACTCTGGCAATAATAATGAGATCTGATGCAAATACCTTGCACTTTCTTTTCATGAAGCGTTGATAGACTGGAAACGTCACTAAAACGACGAGGCATTAAGCAGAATGAAAATCTATAAATGTAAAGAAAGACATACAATACAAATGAATCCATATAAAATAGTATCATATGTTAACAAATTGTTCAATTAAGGATTAATACTATTTTTTTTAAATATATTAAATATAAGATATATATCTCAAACTATTAATGATATACATTTCCTTCTATGATTTTTCTCAGTTAGAAAATGTTGGTCGATAATGCTCTAAGCCTGTAAATGAACACATGTTATTAACGTAGGTCGTTAATCTAACAGCTTCATTAAAGAACGTGTTATATTATTCGTCTACTCCATAGGTGCTTAAAATCTTGCATTACTTACAGTTAATATTCCATTGTTTTACGAGAGCAGAAACAATAGTTAATTTAGTAACTTAGATGGTAATTATCGGTTGATGACGATATCAAACATACGAACCCGGATTGCTAAATTCTCACTGTGTTGTTTGACACTTTCTAAAACTGTCCAACACAAGCTGATACAAACAACATGCACATAAAATGCACTGACGAACTTAGTACTTACGCGACTGAGCTTAAGTTTTCACAACTGGCTGCATAGATGAATAGATCCTGCAAGTTTTTCTCTGTCCAATTGTTTGCAGTCATCTCAATCCAGAGTTGACCGAGAGTAGTTTGAGATGATAGACGAAGGCCGGAAGTAAGTACAATATCATTTCTAGAGACATCCACCGAGTCAATGGCTTCATGCAGCATTAAACGTGATACTGTCACCTGAAATGAAGAAATGTATTATTAAGTAATATTGGAGGCTAATATTTAAGTCTAGTATATGTGTGTCCTCTACTATTAAAATGACACTGATCAGCATAACAAAGTTCCTATTTTACTTTTGTGCAAGGAAACCACTTCAATATTTATCAAATATTATCGTTCATATATTGCAAGTTAAGATAAGAAGATAAGATTTATGTAAAGGATTTCTTTAATTCGTACCTTATGGTGAGAGGCTATAGCCAGTATTTGTAGCGTTGACCTCTGGAGCAGTTTGCTGTCTACATGTGATAAATGGATGGGTTTAGAACAGAGCTCTTTCACAGTTTCCATAACAGCGTGACTGCTCCCAATCTGCTCCAGGAGACAGAGAATGGTAAATTCTTCGCTGCCTTCCATACCTCGGATGTAGTGTATAATGTGTTTAGCTACGTCTGGGTATATGCCACAGACAAATCGATAAAGGTGCTGATAATCAGATGGATATAAATCCTCTAACAACTCAATTAAATATTCGTCACTAGAGGTCTCAAATTTGCTGCCAAGTTTTGCAATAACATCCACAACGTGATTTGCCGCATACCATTCACAGAACAAATTATGATTAAATCTGACTTTTCTTGAGCCAATACTTGCCAACTTTGCACCTGCAGATTTCTTCTCAAGAACTTTAACAAAGATTCCAATACGTAAATATTGATCGAAAAATTCGTTGCCTAGAATTTTACAAAGGTAGTTGCTAGTCCAAGACTCAGTGGAATATCCAACCAGGCTTTCATAAGCTACCTCGTTAAGCTTTGGATGATTAGACTCCTCATCAACGTGTGTATGTTGATTATGCCTGTGAAACTTTCTCTTGAAATGATCGTGGAAACATGAAATCATGTTACGAAAGTAACCCGTGATTGTCGTATATCGTTTCATCCTGTCGTTATCATGTGTAATATGTGCGTATATAATAAAGAAGAATGGAACCCGACAGAGATCTTCAAGAATGGGATTATCCTGTAGAGATTCTTTGATTCTCTCTGTTACATCATCATCATCATCCTCTTTCGTTACAACTTTAAGAAGATACTTATCTTGAGTAAGCCTGTCGAATCCAGTTAGACGAATACGTTTAACGTCTTTAGGGTATCTCTCCGGTACATGTGGTGGACGTGTTGTTAGGACAACTTCAAAGTGTGGAAACATTTCCTTTTCAATAATAGCCAATATGTCATTTTTTACTCCGCTACCATAATCAAGATATTCATCGACACCATCCAAAACAAATAACACAGATGAGGTTTGGCGGAGAACCTCTTTAATGTTATCAACAGTTAGTTTTGAGTCAGATTGTAACGACTGTTTAATACATTCATAAATTGAAGTCAGTCCTTCCATTTCACAAAGTGTTATTACAATCAGAACTTTCACGTCATTTAAGCTTGACCCTGGTCCACCAATGGACCAATCACGTGCAAGTTGAACAGTCAAGGCTGTCTTGCCACATCCAGGTCCTGCCTCAATGATACGACGATTTGATTTAACTCTCGGGTCTAACCTTATACTGCTATAATTTTCTAAAGATTCCCATTTTTCAACACTTCCAGTGCTGTTTACTAAATATTCAATACCACCATCTATAAATACATTTTTCACTGATTTAGCCGGTGTTATCGAATGATGGTATTCGTATAGGCGATGATAAGCCTCCTTAAGCTCGTCAATGAGCTGTTGCTCCATTTCTGAGACAAGGAAGAAACAATTTAAGTCAGACTAGTAAAAAAGAAATTAAACTCGTTTGATAAAAATCTACCACAGAATATAGTCATATATCAACATAAACGTTAGGTTAACTTATAATGACTGATTCTTAAGACTGGGAAAACATTTTGACAGCCCCCCCCCCTTTACCCCACAGCACGACGGGTGGCTTAGCGCCTGATATCGCATACATCATAATAACATCTTTCTCCTAATAAATATCTAGAGGTTGCATGTTTACTATCAACTTTCTTTAAGAACACCATTTGTAACAACGTAGCTGTTCCTCATTCAGTCATTTTTTTTTATACTTTAAACGTGGCTTGTGGTACATATTCTGGCAGGACATCAGATATTGTGATGAATTTATCATGCAACATCTTCTTGTAGTAAATTTCGTGTTGGAGATCGATGACACGAAATGTTTTAACAAACATGAAGCTGTCTTAAACCAAGATGTTAAAAAAAATCCGTTGATCTTAACGCATAGCATCCCGTACCAACATTGATGCAGTCTCACAGTGTACTTAACGAGGCTGATCTTGTCTGCAGTGTTACGCACTTATAGTATTTTTAATACGTAGTATAATTTACGTCCTCAAACTGAATTAACGATACTGTTAAATTTACCTGATGTACAACATTCGTCTTGATTACATGACACGTTGGTATATCGAATATATTTCCCAAAAAAGTACTGGTTTTTGCTCTGGAATCAGTATTTTATTGCTCACAAAATGGCGTCGCATTGCCCGCCCCCAATACATCATGAGACACAATGTACAAAGTCCATATCTGCAATGATCAAGGTGATTTTTAAACGTAAACAATTTCCGTTAAAGCAATATAGATATCAAGTATTTGGTTTCCTTCTCCACAGATCTACACAAATCAAACGAGTTTAAAGTGCTAAATGATTTAGAAAATAATGAAACTGATAGAATTCTCTCAACTAATGGCGTTTTTATCAATATATTTCTTTTCTCGAGACTGAATATTGATAATCTAGAATATGAATGATGTTGGTAATATTAAACAACGAATCTTTAATTTGTAACCGAAGAAATGTAAACAAATGGAAGACAAGCTTAACATAGCAATATAAACGTCTGTAAAATATTTTATAAACTGATGTTACCCTCATTTGTCTGTCGTTCCAGACGGTTTGAAAGTAGTCGAGAGTAATATTTGATCTTAATGAGGTAATCTTCATTTATTTCTTACCAAACAAACTAGCTTCTTTCTAGTAGAGAAAATATAGTACCGCCTTTATCACTCAGAATGTGTTTAATTGGGTCTGTAAAACTGACAAAAATTGATATCAAAAGTCTCGATCACCTCATTACATGGCATCGTATATAATAATAAACGTAACAAATAACAAACGCTTTGTTCTCATATTTTATCCTATTTCTGTGCAGGTCATAAACAAAGGCATATTGAAAGAATCTTATATATCAAAGCCTGTAAAAATGATTTGAATTTAGCAAACATATCTCAGGTAGTACAATACGAATTTATACACCATCTATAAATATACAACGTTATGTACTCTATGATTAATTCGTAATTAACACTGTTTAAAACAACCAAACTGCATGCAAAGGCTAGAGTAGGAGGTTATTTCAAATGCAAGTTTGTTATACCAATAAGTGGAAAATAACAATTGATACGTGACATCTATAGCAAGTCTGTACGGGCTATAGCTCCTGTCCACTTTAGGCGTGGTGGCAACCACTAGTTGGAGTATATATGATGTTTGAACGATGTGATACTTTTGTCAAATTTATCAAACTTGTAATGTTAACATTTGAGTTTGAAGCATGTAGTGATCTGGTCACGATAATTCTTTAGAAATATATTGCGCATAAGCTGAAATACATTTACAAGGCAATCGATAATGAGTGACCAAAGTTAAGCAAAAGATACAACATAACAAGTTACACCATTAGTAATTCTGCATTTTGGTATATTCTACAGCGATAAGCAAACGCATATATGTTCAAACGATCCATCGAATAAAGTTTAGTTATTCTTTTTCTTTTGTCTTTTGGGCAGACTATTTAACACACCACCTTTAACTATATCAAAATCGCAAAAGGACATGGTACGCTAGGGTTCTGTGATTTTATTGAAGAAAAAAATACCAAGAGGAACTGTTGAAATTTTGCAATTTTCAGATATCCAGTATAAAGGGTATTTCCTCATAACTTTTTAATAGACAAATTGCAACACAAAAGGGATGTACAAAATGTAGGTACGCTAATGCTCTCATACGTAATGTTACTGAGTGGCTGAAGCACGTATGTTCAGTAACAATGCACGGGTTCGTAAAGGAATGCAGATTTAAAGAGAAAAGTAAACACGCAAGAGATTTGCAACACGATAAATAGCTCTGTTGTAATAGAAAAGGGATGGGGTCTCGTCGACGGGTTTTAACAGAGCATCATTTGATAATATCGATAGGCACTTCCTGTCATTGGAATAACGAAGGACCTAGAAACAAATTATGATATATTAGAGTTTGTTTACGGATTACCATTTACGAAAACGTGTATCGGTTTACACGTAACGAAAGGCAAATACGACGATACAACTCATACGAATCAGGAAACACTCAAGTAAGACGTAAAACGACAATTTATGGAAGACGAGGAAATTATGAATTTACTTTAATTTGATAATCTCCTGTAAGTTGCAACTTTTGACAGGGAGATACAAGGAGAGGGAGAGAGGAAGAGCAATAACCTTTCTTCTGTGTAGCATTTTGCTGCGCAATCAGCTGTTATTTTGCCGGATAGCAAAGGTTTTGGCTGTGTGTGTTTATTTCAAGACAAGCCGCTCTAATAATATAACTACTATAGGCATACAAGCAGATACAAGTTAAATGCGGTATTAACGTGTTAGGAATGTTGCAGTATATGCATGGGTCGGTCGCTATACAATTGTCTTCATTGAACATGTTTCTCTATTCGTTTGCTTTGTTTGCGGATCCACTTCAAGTCCACTATAAGTTACTGTGAATAACCACGTGACCTAGTTATATGACACGCTGTCGTTACTGTATATACTTCCTTGTTCCGTTCAAAGCACAGTCTCATATAAACAGTAATTTTGAACGGCTAGAATGCACAATACTATCCGATAAACGTTACGAACTGGTCAAGCTGCCATCTGTATTTCTTTAAAGGTATCTTTGTAAGGGAATCGTGATAAACATTAGGCGATAAACATAGTCACAGTCTCGATGCAATGGGAATGGGGCTGAGAGTTGATCAGTCAAGAAGTTTGTTTTTGCGTGCCTATAGGTTCTTTCTTGGGTGACTTTTCTTAATGGTCCCATTTTCTCAAAGCATAATGTTGGTGGCCAGAATGAAGAGTGGTATCGGCAATAGAAAATTGTCCCAAAGTGATTGAAATAGCAATGCTCATTAACAAGAAGGCAAGATTTATTAAAACAATAAGTTAACTTTAGTAATCATATCTTTGACTTCACACAGGCTTAACTAGCTAGTAATAACTGTATAGACTTACAGCAACCACGCTGACTCCAGAATTTTAACACCTTGAATCAAATCAACTTTCATCTCGATCTCTCTCTCAAGCTTCAAATATACTTTGAGACTTCGGCTATATATTAATCATAACAAAGTCACCGTACAGATATTGTAACACTGCGTACCAGCGTACCAATCCGTATTGGTCAATTAAATCGCGGTATTAATTTGTTTTAAGTCGCTGTGTACATACTCAAGACAGAAAACAAAACCTTATTTGCAATTTTCAAAAAGCAAATATCGTAACAGTTATTTCCCGCTCACACTTGAATATCAGTCAGTTAAATACAATCAGAACTCAGCCAGGCCATTATAGTTTAATTTAAAGACTTGCGAGTACAACTTTCCGTCAAAACATTTTCATTGGCACCATATTTGGTGTGTGACCAATCGAGACAACTGTGTATTAAAACGGCATTTGAAGGAGACTGAAATTCGGGTGTTTAATTGAATTTGCTAGACACAGTTCTCGAGTCATTTCAGACTCACAGCAAAATTGGCAAAAATAAAAAAGGGGGAGAGATGGGTCAGGATTGCATTACTTCTTAAGCTTTGTGTACATTGTACAATTCTACAATTAAAATGCAATCTCGCAGATCATGTTTAATTTAGCAAGACATTAACAATTTCAGTCGGTAAACTCAAAAGTGTTGTGTATGTGTGCTTGTGTTGCCGAATTATTAGTATTATTCACATTTGAAACGTCAGTATGGAAGATTTCAACATTTTCAACTTGGTTAGCTGAAAGAAAACTTGACCGAATGAAGTACGGTAACGATATACATATCGAAACAATACGAAACTTTCCCACAAATACCTCAACATTAATTGAGTTGGACGGTAAGACTATTAGGATCGAGGTTATTTGAGCACATTGAATCATTTCACTTTCATTTATTAGCACCGTTAACACGAAACAGTATAATTGTGTATTAACGTTGAGAGAAAACGAGTCAACTTTATATGAAAGAATGTAAACAACTAATAAAGCAGTTATAGCTTGTTAACTTAAACATAGTAAGTCGAATTATGAAGATGCAGTGGACAGTACTACTTAAGTTCGGAAAAGCTTAAACATATTTAAAAAAAAAATTGTATTGAAATAGGCAGTTGTTGAAGTAATTGGAATAAGGGATAAAGATGACTTTGAACCCTAACATAAATAGGAACATTTTCCAATATTCTTACAATGAATGTAACTTACAATATCATGTTAAATGAAAACACTGTCATTTTTCTTCGTGTTCTTATTGTGTTTGTTTCTTCATTTATTCATCATTTTTCGTTTATACAATTTCCTGTTGAAGTACCACAGTGTTCCGTGAGGTCTGTAGCTTATTACTGGAGGCTGAGATGGATAACAGACTCAGCCTGAGATAGTGTCTCTACTGAGAGTCGTTACATTTCCATCACGATGCGTTTGTCTCTGATAAACGTCACGGACTGTTGTCCCTCGCAATATTTTCCGATGACGACAAGCAGGGGCGTCGTGCAAAAATAAAAAAAAAAATTTTTTTTTGGGGGGGGGGGCCGTGAGCAGGTGATGACTGTCTAAGCGGAGCGCCACCATAGGTTGGCGCGCAGCGTACAAGAACATTTTTCGTCTAGCAGACCCCTCAGATTGCAGGAAACGGCACTTCCCGTGCCTTATAGGCCATCAGCTGAAGGTCGAAATTCGCTTGTTTCGTTCCAGCAACTGCGGGACTAAAATTTCTCTACAGCATTGAATACATAAATTAATGAAGATTAATGATCCAAAAGTTCTCCATGTGCTTTCCTGCAGTTTTTTTACAATGTCGCTCGAAAGAGCGAACTATATTTTTTATTGCGTATGTTAAGAAACCTGCCGTATTACGTTCAAAAGTTGTGCGCCAGTGAGATATCTGTATCATGTGATATGAATTGTCCAATGAGCCAT
>JAIPMN010044956.1:0-20339 GCA_020650975.1 Apostichopus californicus | reverse complement strand
CTATGACTTGCTATTATTTTAAGTAGAGTACTTTAAATACTATATTTTTCTACTTTATATTTTCCTATATAGTTGTTCCACCTAGCATTCCAGTACGCAAAAAGTAAGTTTTAATTGCCCTGTTAATAATTAGTACAGGGTTATTCCTTTCGTTTTAATGATAAATGTCGATATACTTAAGAATGGGCTTACCATAGCAGACGAATGTACCGAGCTGTTTGCCAAACTTACATCTCTGGGGAAGCAAATGTTAGCTAACGGTCGTCAAGTGGAGTCAAATTCGCCTTCACTTTGTGAAAATAGTGTTGAGAAGATAGAGGGAAAGATCTCCAGCACCTACCACCCCCCCCCCCCCGCACCCACCCCAACCTGCGTCAATGGGTCCTATATTTACTGCTTGAGTAAAATAACGGTCAATAACTTGTCAGTTTAATAACTCCCTGCGTCACAAGTTATACTCAAGGTATCAACTTTCAGCTAGCTTAGCTATGTAAAGACACACTCCTTATAGTATTCAGTTTTCTAAGCTATGTAAAGACACACTCCCTATGGTATTCAGTTAGCTTAGCTATGTAAAGATACACTCCTTATGGTATTCAGTTAGCTTATAATGTAAAGACAATCTCCGTGTGGTATTCAGTTAGCTTAGCTATGTAAAGGCACACTCCTTATGGTATTCAGTTATCTAAGCTATGTAAAGACACACTCCTTATGGTATTCAGTTAGCTTAGCTATGTTAAGGCAACCTCCTTATGGTATTCAGTTAGCTTAGCTATGTAAAGACACACTCCGTATGGTATTCAGTTAGCTTAGCTATGTAAAGGCACACTCCTTATGGTATTCAGTTAGATTACGTTACTAAATGTTCTAGCGGACACTGACTTTCATTGAACTTTTGTTTTTGTTTCAGGAAAGAATTACCAATGATTCCTGTTACAGCAGAAAATTCGCGGTAATAAAAATATGCTTTGTCAAAAGAAACAGTTTCTTCCTCCTGGAAGAAGATCCTCTTTCTTCTTATATCTTTGGTTGTATTTTTTACGATAATCGTTTTAAATTGGTCATTTCAGAACAAATAAAGCAAATTTTCTCGAACATAGACTCATAGCCATAGGCACACTCCTTGTGGTATTCAGTTAGCTTAGCTATGTAAAGGCCCACTCCTTATGGTATTCAGTTAGCTTAGCTTTGTAAAGGCACACTCTTTATTGCATTCAGTTAGCTTAGCTATGTAAAGACACACTCCCTATGGTATTCAGTTAGCTTAGCTATGTAAAGGCAACTTCCTTATGGTATTCAGTTAGCTTAGCTATGTAAAAGCAACCTTCTTATGGTATTCAGTTATCTAAGCTATGTAAAGACACACTCCTTATGGTATTCAGTTAGCTTAGCTATGTAAAGACACACTCATTATGGTATTCAGTTAGTCTAGCTATGTAAAGGCAACCTTCTTGTGGTATTCAGTTAGCTTAGCTATGTAAAGACACACTCCTTATGGTATTCAGTTAGCTAAGCTATGTAAAGGCACACTCCTTATTAGTATTCAGATAGGTTACGTTACTAAATGTTCTAGCGGACACACACTTTCATTGAACTTTTGTTTTGGTTTCAGGAAAGAATTACCAATGATTCCTGTTACAGCAGAAAATTCGCGGTAATAAAAATATGCTTTGTCAAAAGAAACAGTTTCTTCCTCCTGGAAGAAGATCCTCTTTCTTCTTATATCTTTGGTTGTAGTTTTTACGATAATCGTTTTAAATTGGTCATTTCAGAACAAATAAAGCAAATTTACTCGAACATAGACTTGGAGAGGATATCTTAAATGATTCGTCAGAGAGCGAAAACAGTAAGTTGCTTCAGTGATCTTTCAGTGCTGTTCTCGTCTGAAAAGTTACACTAATTTAAATAAGGGTAACTCATGTTGCCTCAACAGAACAATTATTAGCGAGAGAAGCACTGTTTTACCATAATAATGGAAAACGGGGCGACTAAATAGTCAAGACATTTTGTGGCACTACTTAAATACCATGACTACAGGAACGTGATGTTGCATGATCAGTGTAAGAATATAAAGATTTAATTTGTAACGAGAAGATAATGTTACTAAAGCGACATCTTTTTATTATAATGTGTGGAACATATCTCAATCCAAACATGTTTTGTTGAACCTATCGTGTATATAAGCAAAGAATCTCGCTTAAATGTCAAACTGTATGAGAATGATGACATTGCATTTAAGTTATTCCGTATGAAATGAATTATATATCTTTAATAATTAAAATAAAAGTATTGTTCTGTAAATAATATGCTTCTGTCTTGAATATTTCGGTAAAATTTTAAGACATTCAAGGGAATGTTGTTTGAGTAGAAATCAATTATGTACGTATCTGCAAGTATCAAGTAAGTTCATTGTTTGGATATTAAAGTAAAATATATAGCCCATGAGGAGTAGTGGCTGTCAATTACGTCATACATAATGCGGTATTGGTGCTGCTGTTACACAACTCTTTACGATGTTACACATTAAACCATCGAGTTATGCGTTCCCCTGACAGAGTACTATTCTACGGCAACCGAAGGGATATATCATGAGGATAAGATACTAGACAAGAAAGATGTTAGTATTATTATGGTTATCAAGATTGGAAAGATCCACAACAGATGGACGGGATCCATTAACATCCCTGGTGGTATCACTAAGTGTGTGGTACTAACAACTATGGCAGGTAGGAAAGTGTATTATGCAGGTACACAATGGTTTGTATGACAGTATTAAAAGGAACTTGACAACTAACTTGACATACTAGGGTATTGAATGGGACAATCTTACTTGACACTATAGGGTATTGAATGGGACAATCTTACTTGATTTACTAGGGATTTGAATGGGACAATCTTTCTTGAAATACTAGGGCATTGGATGGGACAATCATAAATGACATACTAGGGTATTGAATGGGAAAATCTTAAATGACATACTAGGGCATTGAATGGGACAATCTAACTTGACATACTAGGGCATTGAATGGGACAATCTTACTTGACATACTAGGGTATTGAATGGGACAATCTTACTTGACATACTAGGGTATTGAATGGGAAAATCTTAAATGACATACTAGGGCATTGAATGGGACAATCTTACTTGACATACTAGGGCATTGAATGGGACAACCTTACTTCACACATTAGGGCATTAAATGGGACAATCTTACTTGACAAACTAGGGTTTTGAATGGGACAAGCTTACTTTCTCAATGTTACGTTTGCTCTCTGAAAAAAATGTTCATTCTTGTTACCGTATTTATATTTCCAGATGAACTTAAAGAGTGACGCGAATAATAACCAAAAACTTTTCTTCTTTTCTAAAGATCGAGTGAAGAAGAAGACAACCCATTGGGATGCTTTCATCAAGTTATGTCTAGAATTGCCAAAGACAGAGCATATCGTAAAGGTTGAAGCGATTTCTATCCAAAAGAGTAAGATATAAGCAGCTTCCAGTTGCTTCCCTCTCGTAATGTTCTATAAATATATTACCGATTCAATGTTTTACATGAGTAATAACAAACAGAACATAAATCAACTTGCTTTTCTAAGCTGCTTATATCGTGTGAAGAGTAAGTTTTATATTAAACAACAATAAGATTGATCAAAGTTAGAAAAAGTAGTAATCTGATGTATTTTTGTTGCCGCCTCATTTCAGAATACCATTATCTCATTACCGAGCATCTTGTCTGTGAAACCTTGAAGAGCAAACTCTCCCAGACAGGAGATGAATCTGCTGCTGCTAGCTCATATGGTTCACTTTCCATTCCTGACGTCATCCAACACGTTGCAGGTATTTTAGAAGCAATGGACATTTTGAAGTCGTTTGGGGTAAGCTTTAGTGTATTTACATATTTTATGCCAAACGTATTTACCATACAGCTTGCTATCATTTCAAGATGCATGTAAATATGTACACTTCATCTTATTTTTATTACATCTATTATTAATGTAGGATGATGTATTCTGTATGATGATATACTATCTTGTTTTCTTTGCATCAAAGTTTCTCCATCCTGGTTTATCAACCAGAAAGATTTTGATAACTCACCAAGGAGTTTGTAAACTTTATGATTTCTGTTTGGCTGGTGATGCACCGAAGGTAGCTGCATTGATTAAACAGCAGGTAATGTAAAACATCATTTCAAAGTAGTATCATTTAAAACTGGCAATTTCCATGGTGTTTCTGAAGGGACAGGCAAATTGTGTAAGCTGACTGTGGTAGTTTAATATTACATTCGACAATTTATCATATTTGTCAAGACGTCATAGTAGTCTAACTCGATTACAAGAGCTATACTTTTGTTTTGAGATGCTGTGAAGTTAAAGGTAAACTAGCTCCATGTGAAAAAGCAGCCTTTCGACAATTGACAATAAAATGCAACACAGTCACTCGACAATTTTGCAAATTTACTCAAGAGATATAATCTATTGAAGTACGACAGCTTAACAAAAGTATACATTTTTGTTATGGTTTAAATTTGTTTCTGACACAGTGGCTATGCATCGCCGATGTCCCTTCAGAACCACCGTACTGTTCGGATGCTCTAACTTTAATGTTGGAGACTTATTTCTACTGTTATAAGCAATCTCATTATTCTGGTTGAGCATATTTCTGCTGTTACGAGCAATCTGATTATTCTGGTTCAGCATATTTTTGCTGTTAAAAACAATCTGATTATTCTGGTTGTGCTTCCACCTGTAAGAATATTCCACTGAGGATTAGGTCAGTAGATACATTCAGTGTGAAATATTGAAGTGGATCAAATATGAAATTGTGAATTTTGTTTCATACAACTCTCATGTATCAAATCCAAGACATCCATGTATACTGTAATGTTCGATAAAGTTAGAATAATGGAAAAATTGATGAATATCGTCATTGATACTGGTTTTAGTAATACAGCTTAGGGATATATCATCGTCAAGAAACAGTTAGTTATGAGTAGTAACAAACAGTTTATTTGCCTCTTAGATGATGAGTGTGTCATTGAACGAATTTCCACCTGAAATGTTGTTGTCAAGTGAATATACAGAATCCAGTGACGTGTGGTCTACAGCTGTTGTGATATATGAAATTATGTCAGGTGGTAAGATATACATCAAAGACACCATGTATAAAACATACATTAATATTAATTGTACTTCTGTATAGCAAAGGTTGCAAGAGGTAGCATGATTAAATCGAATCTAGCTATGTTTGACCAAGAGCAGTTGTGATGTTGATGACCATGTTTTGTAGTTACATCTTTCGGTACTTGTTTACCTTAAAGCACGGATTCCCTAACTAGGGTGCATGAACCCCCAGGGGTGAGTGAGTCCATCCCAGGGGGTTCGTGAGACGTTTCTGAAAGTCAAAACTAGAGTACTTTTTGTTGAACTAAAATGTATCATATCATTTAGTAATGTACAAAAGTTTTACCTATCGAAAAACTCTTTTCGCGTTCCATACGCATATGTTGCCATAGTAGTACCGTACCGTGCATTTTTCATTACATTATTACACTATGAACTTGATCTTTTACAAAGCACTGTTATGCGTTTTATAGTATAATAATTACTCAGATCGTGTCTCGAAAATTTCGGGGTTCGTGGACATCTCTGATATCCACAAGGGGTTCGTGGGGGGATAAAGTTAGGGAAACCCTGCCTTAAAGTATAAGACTGTTAAGTACCAGACGACAATATTTTAGAGGAATGTCCTGTAACTGGAGTGTGATTCCTGCTCGGGGATAATTCATGATAATTTGTTTAAGCAGTAATATTATACTGGAAACCTTATAAATATATACCCCAATAACTGAAAATTGGAGATATGAGATATTTATTTAGGTCTCATAATATACTCTTGCAGGTAATCCGCCATTTCCTGATAGCATGAAACCTGATAAGGATATGCCTGCAACAACAACTCCATCTTGGCCGACAACATACAAGGAGTTAAAGTAAAATTGTGCAATCTTTGCTTGGGTAACATATTGTTAGAGCTGATAGGAAATTTTAACTTGCTTGAGTAATCATAAAACAACAAATGTCTTAGTATGCAGATACAGCGAATATGATAATATTATAATAAATGCAATGTAATTAAGTTTGCATAATTCATTTTCATTCATGCCTAATGTAATGTTAACGTACAATGCAATAAGTTGCATGTTTCCTTTTCATTCTTCCCTGTATGTTATGTTAACTTCTAATTTAATAAGTTTGCATAATTCCTTTCATTCTTCTCTGTATTTAATGTGTAACGCGGCGAACCTTTGTCGTTGAACGAAGAGTTTTTTCTTTTATGAATCATAAAAACCTTTGCTGACTATTTTATTAACGTTGCTAGTGCATGTGTATTCCACAGAAACGATGCGTTGTTTGAGAGCTGGAGTCACAACTGTTCTTTGCGTCCCTCCATTCACCATTTAAGAGGAACATTTTTAGAGGTAATTCATATTCCTTCTAATTGTTCTATCGTTAATTCTGTCTTAATTCTGAGGTTGGAAGGCTTTGCTAAGGATCAACATTATTTTTCTTGTAACGTTATTCCTGATCACTAATTTTGTCAAGATGGCAGTTAGTCTTATCATCAACTTTTACTTTATTCTTGATCACCAATGATTTACCAAAATGTATTTTTTTCAGAGGATTTAGTTCTATATTTTCCAATCCTCTTTCTCAACATTTGTTCTTCTTTTTGCGGGATAGATTATATTCTGGCAGAGGCACTGCTACAATCTCTGTTGTATTTACTACTTTAAATAAATTGCTTCAATCGACAGATTTTTGAGAAGATTATTGAAGACGGTTCATATGAGATACCAATCCCAACTATGTACATACCCTTGCCAGATCTCTATGACGTCAATGCCGAGACATATCAGGACCACATTTACCATGCTTGGGAGTAATTTATTCAACTGATGATTCACGTTCATAGTGTTTTAAATATCAATACTGTTATTGTTTCAATCTTCTTTCAAAGTTTGAATGTTTCTCCAATGTAGACAATTTTATCAGTTACCAATGTCTTCTATAAAATTTCCTACGTTGTTAGAGACTTTAATATGTTAGAAGAAGATATATCTAAGAGTAAACAATGGCTAGTGACGTGTCGTCTAGGGGTGGACAATGACTAGTGACGTATCGTGTCAGAAAACGGTAGATATTAAGAATCTATTTTTATCAAATTACAATAAATATTAGTTCAGTGTCCTATCATGAAGAAGGAAACTACCATAATATTTTCGGCCATTCTTTTTCTACAAACACTGATGTCATTCTTAGCTTTACACTTTATTCTTAGACTTCCTACATGTAATAATACAAATTACACTTTATTCTTAGACTACCTACATGTAATATTACAAGTTAAACTTTATTCTTAGACTTCCCACATGTAATAATACAAATTACACTTTATTCGTAGACTTTCTACATGTAATAATACAAGTTACACTTTATTCTTAGACTTCCTACATGTTATAAACAAGTTACACTTTATTCTTAGACTTCCTACATGTAATAATACAAATTACACTTTATTCTTAGACTCCTTACATGTAATACTACAAATTTCTTATGATATACTAAAAGATCAATTCTTCTGTCTTTAGACGTAATATTTATGGAATTAGTGGGAAAACGAAAGTTGTTCTTAATTTGTTAACACAGTGGATTTTATTAACTCGTTGTTAAAACGATGTATTTTAATGATAACAGAAAACTAACTGAGGAATTTTAGATAATGGAAAAAGCAAATAAATACTTTCAAACTGTTAACGAACCACCACATTGTAAAGTGAGCGCTACACGTATGTTTACTATGTTGGATGATTAAAATTTACACCTGTTAGTGTATGTATAAATATAGTTGCCTTTATACGTTATTATTAATGTACACAACTTGCATGCTCAAAGCACACTAGAAAACTAACATAAGATATTAATGCAATTATTGTTTGCCCGCCATATATGGGCTTTCATCGTTTAACATGTTTTTGTATCTGTTGGGAGAGCGCATGACAGTATACTTCACATGTTACTAGTTTGAAACCAAGTGCTTTGTAATTGTATTATTTCTTGATGACTGTGTGTATAATGCACTTGAAGCATTAAAATATAACTTAGGTCTATTTTGTGAGTTTTCCTGAATAAGAAGAGGGAGGGTGTATGAAAGACGCAGATAACGCAACAACAAAACCATTTGACATTGGACATTAGAAATTAGTTGTATCACTCCTTTTAGTGTTACTTCAAATCATTTTCTTACAAACAGACTTTATGATGAACTGTATGTTTATTAATTATAAGTGTATGATAATGTGTGGGTGCAAAATCGTTACTGTAAGCGCTAAAGCAAAATAATGGTAGGTTAAGTCATTTTGGGTTATAGAAACTTTTCTTTTTTAAGGTAGATTCATTTTATTGACACACAGAAGTGTTGACAATTCTTAATGAAGACATATCGATGAATTTCATTGATTACCTATGGTATGGGAAGTTGTGTTATTATTAAACCACTATAACTCCGGAAAAAGTGATTCACTTAAAACCACAGTTACTGTGTTATTAATACACACACATATATAACTATGTTCCAAACGCAATCAAAATTAATATCCTAAAAGGATATTCAATTCAAACTGGTTATACATGAAATATATTATTGAAAATACTATGGATGCACCTCTGTCAAAGAAAATCATGCTCATACATATACTTTATATATCAGTTTATTTGTTCATATCTTAATGATGCTAACGAATTGAGGAGTCTCAATATACTTCAGTGATACTAGTTGAATACTTAACGTTGTCCACATTTAATGAATGTACAATTTCATCATTGTACGAGTATTGCTGCAGGGATTCATGTGTTGTTCTTGAGTGTCTTATATTGGTCATCATTGACCAATACCTTCAAAACTGGTCAAAACCGAATAATAAAAATAAAAATACTGTAATATCGATTTAAATCATTCAGAATAAACTGAACATATATTTCCGTCACATTAATTGATAATTTTTTCTTAAATAATAAATAATTGTAGACACAGTTATCAACAGATCTTTGTTTGAAATTGTGTCAACTGTTCAGCTCATTATTCTCAATTATTTCTTAAATCATAAAAACATTCTTTATCCTTCTCTTACAGTCATCGTAGACACTATATACCGGTATAGACAGGCGAACAGACGACCAATACAACATCATTTTCAATTGTTTAGTTGTAATTCAAAGCATGTCAGTTATAAATAGTAATTTAAAAGTCTGTAGTACAAGCTTCGTGTGTACAGTTACATCACCCATCACAACTTTACAACTATAGAATTAGTATTGTCCTACATAGGCTACATTATACATTTATGTAGACTGCGAATGTATAGTTTTGATTTATAATAGGAATAATACAAGGAAGTATGATCAAACAATGAAATATTAATGAACAACTAACTTAGAACAACGAACCCAGATACTGAAAGATACAATACTCAAAAGGGAAATTGTTTAAAAGATACTTTTATTGCACATCTGTGCATAGTTAATATCGATACTAAAACCTACTGATTTGATCAGTGCTCTGTATACGTATGGCCATTTTATTACATATGATGAGTTCATATCATGTTCCAGCAAGTAGTAATGGATCGAGGTATTTGTTTCTTGGTTTCACTTTACATTCTTTCAAAATGGTTTATTTTTACTTAGCTCTCAAAATGAGCTTAGCAAGCTATTACCAAACAACAATGTAATTTCTTAACATTCTACATTAAAAATATTTAGTTTAGCGCTGATGAAGAGAGCTTCTAACACACCTGCATAACCATAATTAAATTGATTGGGGTTATACATGGCAGTCAATATCTACTGTTATTAGCTTCCATAAGACACTTAATATCCCGATACGTGTCCTCGTACTTTCCTACACATCCCGATACGTGTCCTCGTACAATCCTACACATTCCAATACGTGTCCTCGTACTAACCTACACATTCCAATACGTGTCCTCGTAATATCCTACACATTCCGATATGTGTCCTCGTAATATCCTACACATTCCGATATGTGTCCTCGTACAATCCTACACATTCCGATATGTGTCCTCGTAATATCCTACACATTCCGATATGTGTCCTCGTAATATCCTACACATTCCGATATGTGTCCTCGTAATATCCTACACATTCCGATATGTGTCCTCGTACAATCCTACACATTCCGATACGTGTCCTCGTACAATCCTACACAATCCGATACGTGTCCTCGTATACTACCCTACACATCCCGGTACGACATACTCTATTAGTTGCACCCAAGGACAATGTAGAATGTTGATGTTAGATGGTGTAAGGCTACGTACATCTCCATAGAAGTACACGCGATACAGTGTCTGTCTTCACTCATTGGTAGAAAAGATCAGATGCACCACGGATAACACCTGCTACCAAACGATCCAAGTCCATAAATTGAATACACTTAGTGTTGCATCTACATATATCGTTTACTTGTAGCGGGATTCCTCTACAGGCAAACGTATCTGTGGAAAAAAAATCCATTTGGGTATCGAAAATTGTGCGATTTGTATATTACATGCTTTTATAGCACTGTAAATGTTGAGTGTAATATTTACATTCCATCGACTAGATAATAAAACGCTTTATGCTATATTTTAGTGAATCGTTTACATAGGCACTGTGCAGAGTATGTTGCAATCCCCAATTAGCGTGAGTAAACATAATTAGTTACACACAGAACGATCTGTAGGCCTGAAAAAATAAACAAGTGAAATATTACGAATGAATAATTGAAGATGTGAATCACTTGCATCATAATAAATACATAAATACATAAGTTATGTTATTATTAGCTTGAAAACATCTTTATCTAAGATCTATTACTTAACTTCCATCAATGGATTCTTATAGACCGTAGTAAGAGCATTGCATTGAAACTACGAATCACAATGTTAGAGCCATAGGAAACATCAAATTTGCACATTTTCACCAACGGTTAAATAATTGATGAAATATTAAGTCAAGAGAGATTCTTTTAATAAATGTAAACACTGAGGCAGAATTTTCCTGTAATATATATCATGAAAAAGGAATGAAATACAACAGTCGAATATTATGGCTGACCGATTATTCCCGACTGTACCCTAATTAAAAAGAAGCCGTCTATTATCAGTGATTACCTCTCGTGTATGATACACATATTGACTTAGTTAATAATATGTTAAAGAATCCTAAAGCATAATAGAGGGGGTTGATTCATTAAAGTACTTTGCGCTGCTGTCTGCAGTTTCGAGAGCTGTAAAGGAGAATACTAGCATTGTGATAGCTTACAATGGTTGCTAACTATTTCTAACTATAGCTTACAATGGTAGCATATTCCTTATAATTTTCCCGTTCATTTGACATAAACACGTTACCATTAAAGTAATGTGTCTCTAAATCTCTGTAGTTCTCACTAATTAAGCCCTTCCCGTCACTAGAGCGTTGCCACGTTGGCTATTCATGTCACCTCCAGTTAGCCGTATCATGACCGTGTACAATTAGCTATGAGAGCTCGAAGTCTTCGTCATATGTGAACAAAGCTCTCTGAAGGAATCGCTAACGGCAGGACTCGCTACTGTAACTGCAGGACTCGCTTACTGCAGGATTCGTTGGTGACAGATCACGCTTACTGCACGACTCGCTCTATGCAGGACTTGCTTACTGCAGGATTCGCTTACTGCAGGATTAGCTTACTGCAGGAATCGCTAACTGAAGGACTCGCTACCTGCAGTAATCGCTACCTGCAGGACTTGCTTACTGCACGACTCGCTCTATGCAGGATTTGCTTACTGCAGGATTTGCTTACTGCAGGATTCGCTTACTGCAGGATTAGCTTACTGCATGAATCGCTAACTGAAGGACTCGCTACCTGCAGGAATCGCTTACTGCAAGACTCGCTTACTGCAGGAATAGCTCCTAACTGCAGGAATTGCTAACTACAGAAATCGCTACCTGCAGGATTCGCTTACTGCAGGACTCGTTAACTGCAGGAATAGCCTACTGCATGACTCGCTAACTGCAGGACTCGCTTACTGCAGGATTCGTTGGTGACAGATCACGCTTAATGCAAGACTCGCTCTATGCAGGACTTGCTTACTGCAGGATTTGCTAACTGAATGAATCGCTCTATGCAGGATTCGCTTATTGCAGGACTCGCTAACTGCAGGAATCGCTACTTGCAGGATTCACTTATTGCAGGACTCGCTAACTGCAGGATTCGCTCTCTGCAGGATTCGCTTGTCGCAAGACTCGTTTACTAAAGGAACCGCTACCTGCAGGACTTGCTTGCTACATGATTCGCTTACTGCAGAACTGTCGCTAAAGCAGGACTGACGCTAATGCAGGACTGTCGCTAAAGCAGGACTGTCGCTAATACAGGACTGTCGCTAATGCAGGACTGTCGCTTAAGCAGGATGATCGATGGATAATCGTTTCGTATTAAGAATTCAGTGTTAATTCACTTTAAACAGTACAAAATACTTCTCCAACAAATGAACGATATAAATTTCCGAGGGTGATTTGCTCTTACTTTATCGTTGGACGTATAGGTCAGTTTCTCTTGCATTGAGAATTCAACTTTAAGTTGAAGAACGCCATCACTTTCACATAAAATTTCGTGCTACACAGACGTTTGTATACTGTGAATTAAGAAGAACATGTACAAACGATGTCACACGACCTTTTAGATATCAGTGATCGAGGAAATAAAGCTGTAACGGAAATTTGCTGCTCTTCAGATTGTATTTGGAAATCCTAATAACAATGAACATTCAGCTCGGTATCATTACGTGAGTAGAACTGAATTATTACATGATGTAATATTTCACTCATATTACCAAATCTGAATCGCTTCGTTTGTAAATCAGTGTCTATTAGCGGAAATGCTGTATAGAGATTACTCTCTTGCAGTGAACATTTGTTATGTTGATTACTAACACTACTAGAAGAACTTGTTTGTAACTTTAAACGTATACATATAACCGGGGATACATTGGACAAAAGTATTTACAATTCTTTGCTTTTCACCTTTAATATTTTACAATTGTTTATTTCTGTACCACTTTGACTGCAATTTTGCAAAGCTATCCGCGAACATATATTTGACATATTTATACTAGATATTCAGCGTAAGTCACATTAGGCTACAGTTTGTTCAATTATGCTAAAGGTACACTACCCTAACCCTTGTTATTGTATATCGAATAGAATATTGAATGTGAAAGAAAAAAGAAGTATCTATATCAGTTTTTTTACGGTTTACATGAAACGCAAAGGACTTATCTCTCATGTATATGATGTGAATTGTGTTTGTTACTTGTGTGCCATGATGTAATAACAGTTACTCCTTCTCCTTCTCCTTCTCCTTCTCCTTCTCCTTCTCCTTCTCCTTCTCCTTCTCCTTCTCCTTCTCCTTCTCCTTCTCCTTCTCCTTCTCCTTCTCCTTCTCCTTCTACCTCCCCATCTCCTCTCCTCCTCTCTTTGTTTTCATTATTGATCAATATCTCTGACATGAAATGAATTCTTTTGGTTTGCAGTTCATTGTGATGGGGGTCTATCTGTTTTTGTCCTTTTTCATTTATAGATTGATTATTATTTGTGCGTTATTTATGCTGTCAGTGACATGTTGGTGCTGCTTTATGTATAGGAGGAGAAAAAGTAAGTATATTAAGATTATTCTTTATAAGGAATAAGTTAAATCAAGAATGCATACATTGGTTAACTTAAAATAAACGTGTTTGTTTTTACATCTAACGGTTCGCTGGTTATAATATCAACTGCATAGTTTTTGAATTGATGTACACTAGATATAGTACCACTCAGCAGATCTTGTAATATTTTCATGTTTATTTTAATAAACTAAACCTACTTAGACTACTAATTAATGTGTTATAAATAGTGTATTTTTCTATAAAGTATTCATTTCAGTGTACATGTCTTGTAACCGAAAATGTATTTTGTTATTATTACAGGAAGCAGAAGAATGTATGTCGAAAGGTAAACTAAATAGACTTTATAATTTCAGAATCTAATTATCGAATGATTTGCACTACTACCAGAATATCACAAGACATCAACTATTCGTTTCATATATTGTTGTGCGAGTCTATTGACACGCAACTTGAATCTTAACGCAACTTGAATCGTAATTTGAACCTGATTTTGCTTTCTATGGGATGGAATGGATCGGAATGGAAAGGGATGGGGATAGAAGGGGTGGGATAGAAGGGTGGGGCTAGAAGGGGTGGGAATAGAATGGATGGGGATAGAAGGGGTGGGATAGAAGGGTAGGGCTAGAAGGGGTGGGTTGGCGTTTGGTTGCTACAAAACCACCAACAAACAAAGCACCTCAACTTTTGCATTGTCAGCCATACTCTATTGGTACCTACATAAAGTCTTATAATCGATTTATACATATTGCATTCATTTTTACTTCTTATCTTAAAAGCAGTGTAGATTTAGCAAACAACCAGCCGATGCACCACCCTGATACAGGTTAGTGAGAACCACAACATCAGTTATCATTGCATACCACTGCATAACATTGCATACCATAATACATAACAAGCCAATGCACCACCCTGATACAGGTTAGTATGACCCACAACATCAGTTATCATTGAATACCATAATACATAACAAGCCAATGCACCACCTGATACAGGTTAGTGTGAACCACAACATCAGTTATCATTGCATACCACTGCATAACATTGCATACCATAATACATAACAAGCCAATGCACCACCCTGACACAGGTTAGTGAAAACCACAACATCAGTTATCATTGCATACCACTGCATAACATTGCATACCATAATACATAACAAGCCAATGCACCACCCTGACACAGGTTAGTGAGAACCACAACATCAGTTATCATTGCATACCACTGCATAACATTGCATACCATAATACATAACAAGCCAATGCACCACCCTGATACAGGTTAGTGTGACCCACAACATCAGTTATCATTGAATACCATAATACATAACAAGCCAATGCACCACCTGATACAGGTTAGTGTGAACCACAACATCAGTTATCATTGCATACCACTGCATAACATTGCATATCATAATACATAACAAGCCAATGCACCACCCTGACACAGGTTAGTGAAAACCACAACATCAGTTATCATTGCATACCACTGCATAACATTGCATACCATAATACATAACAAGCTAATGCACCACCCTGACACAGGTTAGTGAGAACCACAACATCAGTTATCATTGCATACCACTGCATAACATTGCATACCATAATACATAACAAGCCAATGCACCACCTTGATACAGGTTAGTGTGACCCACAACATCAGTTATCATTGAATACCATAATACATAACAAGCCAATGCACCTGATACAGGTTAGTGTGAACCACAACATCAGTTATCATTGCATACCACTGCATAACATTGCATACCATAATACATAACAAGCCAATGCACCACCCTGACACAGGTTAGTGAGAACTACAACATCAGTTATCATTCCAACCATAATATATAACAATATGTTTACCATAACAATATGCATACCATAATACATACCATAATACTTACAAGCTAGGTCAGATCTCACATAGGCACATATTACTTAATTCACTTTAACCATGTTCACCCATTTCCTGTAAGTAACGTCAACAAACGTGTAAGAATTTACATTCTCATTATCCTTATTCCCAACATAATTCCTTGTTCAAAGGATTCATATTAGTATAATTTTTGAAGTGGGTATGATTGAACTCAAAAGCATATGCAAAGGAACTGAAGTATATTTTATCTTCTAATTATGCTCCTACATCGTGTTAATTTCGTATAATTTCATGATGCATTCAGGGCATATATGTTATTACTGCTATCATAAACCAAATTTTAATATTACTATATTATTTCTATGGCACTTAATCCACATATTTTCTTCATGATGCATCAAACCTGTCACTGTCTTGTATTCCATTTTTCATCAGATGGTCGGAGAAACTCTCAATCTTTCAAAAGGTGAGCATATTGATTTTGATTTTCGATTGAAGATATGCCAACACTGAATTTAAAGTAACGCTAACGCATATGAAAGGTAGAATTATCTTTAAAATAAAGAATTAACTTGTTGTAGAAACAGTAGTGAGTCTTATCTCTTACTTCTTAGTTTTATTGCACAATATATAGTACAGTGCACGATAAAGAAGAAAATATTTAATTATTATCTTCATACGCTTTTGAGTATCTTTACAGAGCAATATCCATAATTTATTGTCCATATTTTGGGTTCTCATTCTTCTTCTCCTTTTGTGTGTCGTTTAATATTAATAATTTTGGCTTTTGTTTTATTCCAGTCTACCAGATATATCAGTTCAAGAAGAAAGTAAGTTTTTCTGATCTAAATCAAACTTCAGCAGATATGGACGACAAATATAGAATGTATGGCAGAAATATATTAAGTCTAAGTTCTTCAAATCTAAAAACTATCATGTTTCATTGTTGATAAATAACAGGAAATTTGCAACATTGACTACATTTATGTCTACTCAATTACATCAAGGTAAATAGAAAGGATATGTTATTTATTTGATCTTGCTGTCAAACGAAGCAACTTTTATCTCATTAAAGCGTCACAATTTCTATCACTGTTTTCATTGAAATGACACAGCTGCATGTTCGTTGTGTTCTTTTCGCTGTTTTTCTTGGTTAGAAAAATAGTTTAGGGTTCAAATTTATTTCTTCCTGAATGAAGAGGAATAATGTTAGCGTTTCGGTAAATTCTCGTTTTATCCCTGCCTGTTATATCCGAGATAATAATAACATGTTAATTTAGTTTCATTAATGGACATTGACAAAACTGATTGGATTTGGAATTCTCTAAGCGTTACATGTGTGATGTTGTAGATTGATGTTAGAGGACAACACTTAATGGGTTTCTTTTGCAAATGTTGATTCAATGTTCTTAAAATGTTTACGCATCAGCAAAACAGTACATTGTTTTTAACAGTTGAGTGTAAAATTCACAACACCTATACAGATTAATTTAAAATATACCTAATCCGCGAATAAACAATAGAGAGGATATCATACATTTAACATGAAAAGCAAAACCAAAAGCAATATTATAATTAGTTTTAACTATAGTTATCCTCAACAACGATACATAGCAATTAAGTACAAATTCAACCAAGAACTTCCTCTTCGACCTAAATCTTAAATCGATGGATGATATAATTAATTTGTAAGTGTCAGCAGCATTTTAATTGAGTATTTAGAAAGCAAGTCTGTAAACAAGCCTTATACCGAAGTTTCTATTACAGAGTACTACACAGCTACGGATGTGATTCCATGTGATGATTATAGGGTGATTAAGGAGACCGATGTATGTATCATAATGCCCATGAAGATTGGTAACATCTACAGTAGATGGATGGGTTCAATAACACTTCAGGGTGACATCGGTAAATGCGCAGTATTAACTGATTTGACAGGTGAGTAACATCTAATGCACTGAATATATGGATGTGTACTATATAAATAAAGTGATTACACGAACGGGTGGTAATAATCTAATGCAATGAATATATGGATGTGTACTATATAAATAACGTGATTACACGAACGGGTGACAATAATCTAATGCAATGAATATATAGATGTGTACTATATAAATAAAGTGATTACACGAACAGGTGGTAATAATCTAATGCAATGAATATATGAATGTGTACTGTATAAATAAAGTGATTACATAAACGGGTGGTAATAATCTAATGCAATGAATATATGGATGTGTACTATATAAATAAAGTGATTACACGACCGGATGACAATAATCTAATGCAATTAATATATGGATGTGTACTATATAAATAAAGTGATTACACGAACAGGTGGTAATAATCTAATGCCATGAATATATGAATGTGTACTGTATAAATAAAGTGATTACATAAACGGGTGGTAATAATCTATTGCAATGGATATATGGATGTGTACTATATAAATAAAGTGATTAAACAAACGGCTGACAATAATCTAATGCAAATAATATATGGACGTGTACTATATAAATAAAGTGATTACACGAACGGGTGACAATAATCTGAATATATGGATATGTACTATATAAATAAAGTGATTACACGAACGGGTGACAATAATCTAATGCAATGAATATATGGATGTGTACTATATAAATAAAGTGATTACACGACCGGATGACACTAATTTGACAGGTTAATGGTGACTACGAGTACCACTAAACGTAAACAAGAAAGTGTTCAACACAAGTGTTACTATATAACCTTACTAATAGAAGTGACCTGCATTAAGCATATGATACAGCATATAATGTGCATCCATTGCGTAAACTATAATAGTGAATAATAGTGTCTTTTCCTTTTATTTCTGTACACTTTGATCCTTATATCACTTTGTATAATTGCCTTTGTATAAATGAACTTACCTTGCCCATAACTTTAGATCACAGTTCATATAACAGTTTTGTAGAATGAGATTACAAGAATTCAAGTTAAAGATCATTTCTTTGAAATAATTTTCCTTGTCATTTCCATGTTCGATAGAACACGTAATTATCTTAAAGTAGTAATCAATGACACACTCAACTAGGAATAGGTACCAGAAAGAAAGCCAGCGAGTAGTGTCCATGTTGGTAGAACAGACCTGTATTGTTTCACAGAGATTCCTATACAGTAACTAATGATATACTAACGTCAAATACCATTACTTTCTAAGTAAGAGTGGCTAGAATGAAGTCTATGTTAATATATTAGGCAGAGGATTGACAGCCAAAGACTACAAGATGATACACCTGTATTCCTTCATCCAATCAGCTGGAGTGACAGGGATGATAAGTGGCAGGGATAAACCTCCCAGCAAACAGTCACAAATGCCGCGGCGGCAGACATCACGACCTGCTAAGACAATCAAACTGCCCCAAAATCTATAACTTTCTTGCTCTTTTCTCTCACAAATTTAGAAAAGGTAAAGAAAGAAAACATTTTCCATTGGGAATCTTTTATTAAAAAGTGCTTAGCTTTACCAAAGTCAGATTATCTTGTGAAGATAGAAGGAGTTACAATCCAGAAAAGTGAGTATATTATTTTAATGAGTTTTTATTATGGTAGGATATAGTTAAACAAATATAGTTTATGTACTCCGTTTAAATAGAAGACAATGGAATTACGTACGTAATGTATATAATCAGGTTTGTATGTCTTTACAATAAATTATACAATAGATCATTATAAGTCACCATACATTTGAATTTGTGCTACGACTGAATAAAGTTGTGTTAAAACATGCATATCTATCATTCAATCAATTTATGAGAGGATTAATTAATATATTTTACTATAATTTTACAGTAAACCAGTTTCTAATTAGTGAACACCTTGACTGTGAAAGTCTCGATGGATTATTTACCAGGGAAATGAGTGTAGGTAGACCAGCGGGCAGTGTACTTTCTATCACTACTCTCATCAAATATATATCCGGTATCTTAGAAGGAATGGAGATTATAAAGACCTATGGGGTGAGTTTTCTATAGCTTGTCTCCATTATATTAGACTTATAGCCAGATAGTAGATTGTTTTCAAACACACCTGCCGAACATCAACAGCTATAATTTATTATAGATGAGATGTTTCGTGCTCTATTATTTATTATAGATGAGATGTTTCGTGCTCTATGGTTTAATTTCATACACGTCAGTTGAGTTACACATAATATAGTCGTACATCCATTGCTTATGCTATATCATTAATGAAAATGTTTTAAATTAATGTTAGTCATGTGAGCATGTTTCAATCAATGTTATCTGACTCTTATATGAAAATTCCCAAAAAATATTACGTTACTCAAACTTCTTTCGAAACACAACAAATCAATTATAGTATACTAGTGAATAGATTTAAGTTTACGCAGCTTTTCGTTCTAATGCGCCCCTCCCCCTCCCCTCCACTGCTTCAGCAAATCAAACACTGCCTTATGTTCAAGTGATTGCCAAAATAAGTTTTTTGTTTTAATTATTTTGTCTTTATCATTACCAAATAAATCTCCGTCCTCTCATTGAACTTCAGTTTCTCCATCCTGGTTTATCAACGAAAAAGATCTTAATCACTCAGTTAGACTGTTGTAAACTCTATGAGTTTTGTCTCGCTGATGACGCAGCTAAGGTTGCTGAACTAAAGAAAAAACAGGTGACTAAAGACATAGTTATATATATATAT
>JAIPMN010044955.1:0-10662 GCA_020650975.1 Apostichopus californicus | reverse complement strand
TACGTAATATACAAGCTCACTTTCCAAACTAATAACCTTGAATGGTGCAGAGACGGCCAGTGTCCATCAGTGCACGTCCGTGCTACTAAAGGGCGGATTTTCACATGCATGAATTAAAGCTTACCCTGAATATTACACGATCTCGTTAAGCAAAGGAATGGCTCTGTAAAAATGGATGAGAATACCATTCACAAAAAGTAAAATAGATGGCGCTCGTCCCCTTTTACCAAGTCCATCGGTAAGGGTTACCACTGTTACATCTATTTCCTGATTTTGTTTACACTTTTCTATTTCAATTTGTGCTTCTACCTTACGCATCTCTAGTAAGTAGTTTATCCACATTTCTTTTGGAAGACCTTCAGGTATCCCTGGTGGACAAGTTTGGTCCTCCTTTTTATCTGTCGTGTTCATTTTTATCTGTCGTGTTCATTTCCTTTTTATCTGTCGTGTTAATTTACAACCTTAATGTGCTTTTTACGTGACCCGCCATGCGGGATACAAAACGTCACGGCCAAACGGCACTACCGAACCATCCCATAGTGACAAACGAAACTCAGGTCAAGCGAGCCAAACAACATACGCCCGCCGACCTGCAGAGACAAAACGCCCAACCCCCCCCCACTCAAACATTCAAAAAACTACAAAAGGACGACCCGCACGCAGCGAAACGAAAAACCCCTCCCCAGCACACCACCGTCCAAAAAAGGCAGCCCCAGATAAACGGCGAAAATCGCCAGGACTGCCTGCCAACTGGCAAATTTCCCCCTAAAAACCACATTACATCTATTCCGCCAAACATGTTTTTTTCACAGTAGAGCAAAGAAACGAACATGGGAAAGTCACACTTGCACAGCTCAAATTTCCTGCGATCTACCGCGAGAGCCTATTAAAATGTCCAAGGCAGGTAACCTGTTACGGCAGGGCGCATTTTCACTGAAATGTATATATATTTTTAGAGAATATATATATATTTTTCTCTTACAGAATAAATATTTTCTTGGTATAGAAAAAGAACATTTATATATATATTTTCTATTAGAGAATAAATTTACAATGGCACAAAAATATATATTTTTTGCTGGTAAAGAATATATATTTTTTACAGAATATTTGCTGTAAGATAATATATCTTTTTCTATTACAGATTAAATTTCCAATGGCACAAATTATTTACACATTTTTTTGGTGTTAGAGAATATATTTTTTTTTACACAATATTTGCTGTAAGAGAATATATATTTTGGCACAGAATATATATATATATTTGTTATTAAGAAAATATTTTCAATAGTGTCAATAAGCGTAAACGTCATTTGACGTTGGGTTAGGCATAAAACCCTGTAAACGCGATAGTTCCAAAACTACAGCTTAGTCAAAGTTCATTGTACATTACTAAGAACTCTATTGTTTTCAGTGGAGGTCAAATTTAAGACCAGTCTTAAAACCTTGTAACTAACACAGTAACACTAGAGCACAAGGTGAGTGAAAGACCCATCATTTAGCTGTTTTAATTTAAAAAAAGTTTCGCTGGTATTGCATTGGATGACTTTGCAATCCGAAGGAACAGGGGGAAGATGAAGAAGACAGTAGCAGTCCATGGGGTGGTCGAAGGCTCATTAGATGAGGCCAAAATTGTGTGCTAAAATGAAGCTATTTATGGGTTGAGTGAACCACCTTAAGGTGGGGATACCACAAAAATATGAAGAAAAATTAACATTGTAATTGATTTGCCGTTTTTACCTTCTATAATATGTCTATTACAAGTTCAGAAAATCAAGTGAAAATCGTATTGCTAAGTATCCAAAAATTGAAATCAAATCGTCCAGATTTTATACAAATTTAGTCTCATAAACCGCAAGTTCATTTTGTGAACCGGCGGGAGTGGTTTCTTTTTCCACTAAAATCGGCCCAGAAACGGCCGACAAATCTTAAATTTTGTCCCAGCCTGCCATGGAGCAATTGTGTGCCTTTTTAGTCACATCACCGCTCACCTGTTCTAGTGCACCATAGCATTCCAGTCTGTCACAACTGCACAAGTACAATGTCAACACAATTACCCTTATAATAATCTGATTGCATCGTTCTCCCTACATCGTTTTCGAGATTAATTAGAAAAGCAGTTTTGCTGACGGTAATATGGCGGCCGAACAAAGTACTAGTGGGGCAATTGGGAGCAATGAAAATGTCAGTACAGAGATTGTAATATTGAAAAGTGCTTTTTACGTGACCCGCCATGCGGGATACAAAACGTCACGGCCAAACGGCACTACCGAACCATCCCATACTGACAAACGAAACTCAGGTCAAGCGAGCCAAAAAACATACGCCCGCCGACCTGCAGAGACAAAACGCCCAACCCCCCCCCCCCCCACTCAAACATTCAAAAAACTACAAAAGGTTGAAAAGTACCCAACACGAACAAACTAATACTGAAAACCAGGAGAAAGAGATCGAAACGGCTACTTTGAGGAAGTTACAAGGTTCCAGAGCTACAAGTGAAAATGTTAGACCTTGCACAAATAATGATAATAATAATAGTTTAATTTGTAAAGCGTAAACTCCACAAAAGTGCTCAAAAACGCTATGTAACAGTAACACAATATATGACACATAATGTAGTAAAAAGTCTAAATAATGAAGTATACAAAATAGAAAATAATTTGTTCGGTGTCCCATTTAAGGCACGGACAAATAATACCGAAACATTTTACCTTTTTGCCTTTTTGTTCATATCATAAAACTAATGTCATAGGTTGGTTATAATTGGCATATCAATTTATTCTAGGTTATAATATGTGATAGATATGTCTTTTTTCATATTTCAGGACGAATTACCGTAAAGGAAGATATGTCGGCAAGGGTTAACATCCTCTCTCTATGCATGTTGTACCCGGTGTGGCCGCAAGACACCATTATGTCAACCGGAGGGAGTGCTTCGCTTTGACTGAACTGGGCATGGGAAGGGCAGGAATGACTGCGGTTTGCAATATATTCAAATATACTCATATGTGTTACACTGGTGACGAGGATGGGATCAGAACCCGACAGAACAATGGAATAATTCCTCTAGAATTGTCACGGAAGACGTTTGTCGATGGACGTTGACGGGATCACTTTGCTGATCGACGATTAAATTCGATAGTGGTTCGACCACGAGATCAATGCGGTAAAGTCATCGCAGTGATTATGTACGTAGTATCCAGAGTACGTATAGTCTGTTCTCTAGTATTGTTATCGTCGTGCAACTAGCCCTACGATAAACAGTACGGCTAACGCTAGTGGATTTATTGGAGGTGTAGGCCAATTTGACCATGCGAAGGAATCGTTTGCTTCATATACCGAGAGACTGGAAATGTTTTATCATAGAGGTATGAGGGGATACTCCTGAACTGGTTGCAGCTCGAATCGCTGTGGTGGAAAAAAGCCATATTCTTCAGTGAAGTAGGCCCAGAAGTATATTCAGTGCTGAGTAACTTAGTGGCCCGACGAAACCAAGGGACAAAACGTTACACGAAATTTTCAAGTGTCTTAGACAGCACTTTCACCCAGCACCATTGGAGATTTCTGAAAGTTCATTTTGGGAAACGAGATCAAAAGCCTGGAGAATCTGTAAGTGACTACATTTTGCCTTTGAAGAAACTGTCCATACATTGTAATTTGGAGAGGCTACCTGAACCGAGCATTGAGGGACAGATTCGTTTGTGGTTTACGGGATGTCAGGATTCAGAACAAACTTTTCAACACTGCAGACCTCACTTTTGTGGATGCCTGTCGAATTGCAACAGCTATGGAAATGGCGTCTAAACAGGCTCAAGAGATGCGCCCTGGTCACAGCGATGGAGGATCAGTGAACAAAGTTGGGACATCTGTCAAGAAGCATTACCAAGGTGACAGGGAGAAAAGAGGCAGAAATAAAGCTGTGTCATGTTATCGTTGTGGAGACGACCACTACGCCAAGGACTGTCCTCGTAAGGGTGTCATCTGCCATAAGTGTAAGAAAGCAGGACATTTTGCGAAGTATTGTAAGTGTAAGTTACCAAAGGACTCTCACTGTCCTTGTCTAGTTCTTTCAAAGAAGGTTATTTTGAAACTGTGTTGTTAAATGGTAACCCTTGTAGAATGCAGGTAAGTATATGTATGACAGAGATGTTAGTCACATTTCTCTTGAAAATTGAAAAGTCAAGTTGTCAAATTGAAAATGGGGATCAAAAGTTAACCTTACCAATAATTATTGTGAGTGAGGAGGAAAAGCCAGCACTGCTAGAAATTGCCTAGGCAAATTGAAGTTGAATTGAAATGAAGTTTTCAGTGTCAACAAAGTACCATCTAGTGAGTCTGGTGCAAAGCATAGGTTAAATCTGATATTACGTAAACATAGTTATTTATTCCAGGATAGCTATGATTGTTTGAAAGGTCACGAAGCGAATATCAGAATTAAGCCTGATGCTAAACCTCTGTTTCATAAGCCCCGTAGAGTGCCTTATGCACCGAGAGATCCAGTTGAAGCTGAATTGCAAAAACTAGAGGAAAATGGGGTTATTGTAAAATTTGATAGATCTAGATGGGCGAGTCCAATTGTGGTTGTGCCGAAAGCTGTTAAATCTGTAAGGATATGCGGTGACTATATGCATCCTCTACTGAAGGATTAATACTAACTACATTACCTACTACCCAAGATTTGTATGTACAATTATCTGGTTCAAAGGTGTTCTCAAAACTCCATTTGTCACATGCTTATGCTCAGCTACAGGTTAATGAGCAGAGTAGAGAGTGCTTTTTACGTGACCCGCCATGCGGGATACAAAACGTCACGGCCAAACGGCACTACCGAACCATCCCATACTGACAAACGAAACTCAGGTCAAGCGAGCCAAAAACCTTCGCCCGCCGACCTGCAGAGACAATACCCCCAACCCCCCCACTCAAACATTCAAAAAATTACAAAAGGACGACCCGCACGCAGCGAAACGAAAAACCCCTCCCCAGCACACCAGCGTCCAAAGAAGGCAGCCCCAGATAAACGGCGAAAATCGCCTTGAATTTGAAGGCGAATGTCAGACTTCACCGCCTCCAGGACTGCCTGCCAACTGGCAAATTTACCCCTGAAAACCACATTACATCTACTCCGCCAAACATGTTTTTTTACAATAGAACAAACAAAAATAATGCGGTGCAACACCGCAACCGAACAAACTGGAGGGTCTACCCCATATAAAATAAAGCCCTGCCCTACCGACCATGAACGGTTTCCCGTAACACGGTCGGTCCAGGTCTGGAACCACTCCCATAAGTTTAATACAAGTAGAGAGTTTCTCACGATTAACACACACAACGGTCTATACTCCTACTTAAAACTGCCCTATGGTGTTAAATCAGCGCCCAAAATATTTCAGGCAAAGATGGACCAAATGTTGCAAGGAATTCCGAAATGTGTTTGTTAACAAGACAACATCCTAATTGGTGATGAAAATGAAAACCTTGACATCTTAGAGATGGTACTAGAGAGGCTGTACTAAGTGTGAGTACCTAAAGACCAGTACTGTGTACTTAGGTTTGGAGTATAGTGGGGAGGTTCTGAGACCAGTAGATGCTTCGGTTGAAGCAATAAAGAGGGCCCCACATCGAACCAATGTAACACAGCTTAGATTATGGTTAGGTATTGTCCAGTATTATCATCAGTTCTTGAAGGGTATTCAGTGGGATTGGACAAGTAGGTGTGAAGAAGCATTTGAAGCATGTAAAGTAGGTCTCACAAGTGAAAAGTTACTTCTACATTATGATCCAAATCAGAAACTCAAACTAGCATGCGATGCTTCATGGTATGGCCTGGGGCTGTTCTTTCTGACAAGTTTGAAAATGGTGACGAAAAACCAATTTGTTATGCTTCCAGAACCATGAGTCATAGTGAGAAACACTATTCCCAAATAGAGCGGGAAGCCTTGTCTCTTATTTTGGTGTCAATAAATTTCATGATTTCCTTTATGGCAGAAAATATATTTTGGTTACAGATCACAAGCCGTTACTGGCTATTCTTGGACCAAAATCAGGTGTACCTACTATTGCCGCAGCTAGAATGCAAAGGTGGGACTTAGTATTATCTGCATATGATTAGGAAATTGAGTATAGAGACTCTGCCTCACATGCCAATTGTGATGCATTGTCTAGGTTACCTAATAAGGAAACTAGCAACGAAGGAATGGAAGGTCAAGTATTTGCTGTAAATTTAATAGATGATAACTTCCCAGTACTAGCTGAGGATTTGTCAAAGTTCATCAGTTGATTTTAACTGGTTGGCCACAATAGAGTGACCAGTTGTCAGAGACATTTAAACCATATTTTCAAAGAAGGGATCAGTTATCTTGTGAACAAGGGTGTGTGTTATGGGGTACAAGGGTTGTAATTCCAAAGCAGTTTCACGAGCTAGTCCTAAATGAGCTCCATTGGGAACATCCACGGATTTGCAGCATGAAAGCCTTGGCTCGCAGTTTTGTATGGTGGCCTAAAAGTTGGATGCTGATATTCAACAAAGGGTAAGGGGGTGTTCAGTCTGTCAAAAGGTGAGGGCGGCTCCTACAAAATTAGCACTTCATCCATGGGTTTGGCCAACCCGTCCTTTTCAGAGAGTCCATGTGAATTTCTGTGAAGACAAGAAACAGTACTTCCTAATTCTGAAAGATGCTCATTCCAAGTGGGATGAGCAAGACTACGTTAATCGTACTATCAATGAATTGAGAATGATTTTTGCCCAACGCGGTTTGCCTGAGCAACTCGTGTCGGACAATGGTCCACAATTTACTTCGGTGAGTTCATGGGGAAAAACGGTATCAAACATGTCCTTGTAGCACCATACCACCCTGCCTCAAATGGGGCTGCAGAGAGAGCGCGGTTCGTTTAAGGAATCTTTCACAAAACAGGTTATTGAAGGTAACAAAGAAAGATCACTTAATCATAGAATTGCTGATTTTCTATTGCGTTATAGAAGTACACCGCAAAGTACTATCGGTGTAAGTCCAGCTGAATCACTCATGAAGAGACAGTTGCGAACTCAGTTGCATTTGCTGAAACCAGAAATGTCAAAGAGAACAGAAGAAAAACAAGAAACTCAGAAATTGCAGTTTGATAAAGACAGGAAACTTGAACGAGTTGGAGATGTTGTTAGATTTAGCCTAGGTTGACAAATGGGTACTAGGAGCAATGGTAGAAGTTTGGAGACCAAGAAATTATTTGCTGAAGGTTGGTTCTTGTAGTCGACTTCTTCATGCAGATCATCTGGTAAAGGTATCTGAACAAGAGAGGGAACCTGGAGGTTATGTACAATCACATTTACAGGATAATGCAGTAACTGATATTAATTATCCAACCCAGGAAGTTATTTCCCAGGATATCATGTCACAAAACCCGGTAGGAAAACCGTCTTCTGTCGGTACTCCTATTTTCCAACCAGGGAATGAAACTTCCAACTTGATGGTAGAAATATCTGGAAATATGGGTAAACCTGTTTCAGATTCTGCGGAACCTTTTCCCCCAAGCAGTGGTTTGAGGAGGTCTGCTAGGGAAGAAAACCTGTACAAAAGTAAAATTTGTAAGTCTTATCATCCTTATCGCCTGGATGACAAATGTGTTTCTTTTCTTTAAGGGGAAGGGCAGTGTAATATATTTGTCCTTATTGGCGTTCCATATTGTCCCTGTTGGCTGCAAGTCTAAATAAGACTCTTCCAGCTGTTATGTTAAACAGAGAACCATGCATTGTGTTTTATTCGTTAACGGCCACCAAATATGTTACAATGGTGTCGTATGATGGAACATGGCATTAAAGAGGGTATACCTCTAATTTTGGTGTTGTAATCTCAGTAGACACCGGGGAAATCTTGGACATAGAAGTTGCGTCAATAGTGTGAAGATTGCCAGAAATGGTCCAGCGTAGACAAAAAGAGCGAGGAATATAAGAAGTGGCAATCCGAACATGTTACACTGGCTCCAGTCCAGCGATGGAATCGCATTTAGCGCAGATTTTGTGGAGCCGTTCCATTGATAGGCATAAACTTAGATATACAGCAGTGGTGTCAGATGGGGACAGTAACACACATCGCAGGCTAAATGAATTTAGACCCAATGGAGGGAGATAGAATGGAGTTGGAGTTGCAAATAGAGAAAATGGACTGCATAAATCATGTCCATAAGCAGATGTATACAAACTTATAAAGCGTACGCGATCGAAATAAGGAGGTGAAGGGAGGGCAGGGCAAACTTAGTAACCCATTCATCACTAAACTGGGTGATTACTACCGTACTACAATCTGTAAATGTCACCAACACAATAGATGAGGATGAAATAACCAGGAACGTGCAACAGATGCAGCAGGAAATAATGGCGGGACTGTACCACAACGCCTTCTATGATGATGTTGACGCACAACACCCGTATCGTCCTGACGATGACTGGTGTAAATACCGCACTGACATGTGGGAAGGTACACATACCTACACCGAAGGAAAGAGGCTACCATATAGTTTCTTAGCTCATCTAAGCCAGTCTTTGAAAGGTTGTCTGATCCAGCTATGCTTAGGAGATGTCTACCTGGACTGACGCAAAACCAAAATGAGGCATTCAATAACGTGCTTTGGCAACGCTGTCCGAAGGACAAATCCGTTTGGGCGAAAATGGTGCGTCGAGCAGATGCATCTGCAGTTCTATAAAGGAACAATGGCACGTCAAGCCGCGAGCAACTAATGACAGAATTTAGGAATTCCTACTGGCATGTTTGCGATGGAGCACCACGATAGAAAGGACTGGAAGCGTGTGAAAAGGTCCGTCGAAATTGACACCGAACGTACCAAGCGCCGTCGCAAGCATGAAAAGCTCGCAAAACGCAGGCACGAGGAACACAGAAAGGGAGCAGAGGGGCCTTCGTGTACACTCCTGGAGGCTTCTGTGTTTTTTACGTGCTAAGAAAAACGGACACGGACCAAAGGTCAACAAAACCAAACACAAACCCAGTCTGTAAAACAACAACTGAAACCCATCAATCTCTCACTAACGCAGCGCTCAACGTGACGCGAAAAGGACACGGACCCAAAGGCCAACAGAAGCAAAACAAATAAAAGGCCCCAAAAAGCCAACCCCAAACCACAAAGAGAAAAATTAAACCAACCTACATTATGTAACGACCACACAGCCCTCACACCTACCAACTAACTCACTCCAAATTTCATCCGGGGAACGCCGTCCCGATAGTAGACGACAGGCTTGCGCCAGCGTCTAAAGGCATGGTCCGCCTCCATGCGCAACCTGATGTCACTTTGCACGAGGGGGACAACATCCTCTGCCCTCCAGACGTCCCCATCGAAAACTAGGCGGCATCTGCTGTCCCAGATGTGTCTCCTGATGACAGCGGCAAACAACAACAGCAGATCCCTAACCCAGGTTGGGCACACAGGGGGCAACAAACCATACAAAACAAAATCACTACTAATGGCCCACTGTGTGCAACCAATAACACCAATAAAGAAGGCGTGAAACCAATCCCACACCAACCGGACAAAGGGACACTCCAGCAAAAGGTGTTGCATAGTCTCGATGGCTTTACAGCCCACACGGGGACAAATCCCATCACCTAATCGCCACCTCACTAGGCGAAAATGGTTAGTGATGAGGACCCCGTGTGCAATCCTCCACGCCAAGTCCCGGAGACGGCTATCTAGTGACTTACAACACACAGACGGCCACACATCTGTAGAGATGGCGGTCCGGCAAGCCGACGGGCACACAGGCGCGAGCATTGAACGAAACAATGGTGGGTATAACGAAACAGGCCATGTGCAATCCTCCACGCCAAGTCCCTGAGACGGCCACACATCTGGAGAGATGGCGGTGCTTTTTACGTGACCCGCCATGCGGGATACAAAACGTCACGGCCAAACGGCACTACCGAACCATCCCATACTGACAAACGAAACTCAGGTCGAGCGTGCCCAAAAAACATACGCCCGCCGACCTGCAGAGACAAAACGCCCAACCCCCCACTGAAACATTCATAAAACTACAAAAGGACGACCCGCACGCAGCGAAACGAAAACCCCCTCCCCAGCACACCAGCGTCCAAAAAAGGCAGCCCCAGATAAACGGCGAAAATCGCTTTCAATTTTAAGGCGAATGTCAGACTTCACCGCCTCCAGGACTGCCTGCCAACTGGCAAATTTCCCCCTCAAAACCACATTACATCTATTCCGCCAAACATGTTTTTTTACAATAGAGCAAACCAAAATAATGCGGTGCAACACCGCAACCGAACAAACTGGAGGGTCTACCCCATATAAAATAAAGCCCTGCCCTACCGACCATGAACGGTCTCCCGTAACACGGTCGGTCCAGGTCTGGAACCACTCCCATAAGTTTACTACAAAGCAACAATGGCAAAAAACATGAGCGGTACTCTCTAAGCTGTCACAGCCGGTCCTTGGGCACAGTCCATCACCTAATCGCCAATGATATCTTTTTAGGTTGGTCACCAAGGCACCGTGTGCAATTCTCCATATAAGATCACGGAGCCTGTAACCATTCAGCCTTGAATGCACCGAACGCCATACTTCGGCAGAATGACGTCCCTGGACAAAAATTGCATTCAAGGCCCTATCCCGCAACGAACTGTGAACGAGGGCCGG
>JAIPMN010044953.1:0-13976 GCA_020650975.1 Apostichopus californicus | reverse complement strand
TTTTAAATTCATTCTGTTAATGCACACAAGCTGTTTGATCATAATCAACCATTAACATACCTCCCTCATTAATTAATTCATCAGCTAATTAAGAATCTTTTCAGCAGAGTTTCAGTAAACTTTAGGTGAGTGGTACCACTACATTGTGTAGTGAAGAGTTTATGAAGCCATTTAGCAAATGCTTCTGTTGCGGCGAGCAGACGGAGTTAAGTCTTTATCAAAGACCGTTTGAAGTGTCTTTGTAACATTTCACACTTTCTTTCACTTTCATGTTCAACCCCTGCATAATTTATAAATACAGTTCATTGTAAGGATCAGTCCAAGAGTTAAACATTTTTTGTTAACCAAAGGGTTAAAAAAGAAGAACAGTTAAGTTAAGTGATTGAAAAATTTTTTCTGTTGGTCCAATCGTAAAGTAACCTCTCAGTGTTCTGTCAATTTCAGAGAGTAGAGAACTTCTATAGGATGTTAAGGCTGTATATATATATATATATATATATATATATGCCTACAGTGGAATTACGACCTCCCTTACCATTTTAGAACCTCTGGACATACAATCAGCGTCTATAGCCTAGTTAGTTAGGGTGTCCGCATATAAAGCGGGAGGCCCGGGTTCGAATCCTGGTGGAGGCTTGGAAGTATTTGCACTGTTCTGGATTTGCCAACTACCTACAATTTCAATGTGCTTTGTTATAAGTAAATTTCAAGGTCCCCCCAACAGAGCTATCATTTTATAGATTTACTTCGCTCCTCTCTTACCTGTCTCCCACTTCCCAATTGCACTTTCCTATCTACCTAACTACACATTTGGAAACGTCTTAGCACCGCGCCACCGCACCCTGGGCCACGCCCACTAATTCCTCCTTCCGTATCTACCACCCGGAAGTAGACTACAAGTAATTTGTCGCGAAATTTTCGTTTGTGATTTTACAACCATTTTATAGTTTGGTGATGCTGCATATTGTCTCCAGCATGAGCAGAGCTAAAGTAATTGTGATGCATCGTTCACAATGGTTAGATTACCTGGTGTACCCCGTACAGTACCGTCATAGAAATGATATTTCATACTGTAGAAGTTACAGGAGTCTTCCAAAAGTATCTTAAAGTCCAAAGGGTAATGTGGCATATATATGTAGATATAGAAGACATTATAAGCATATTACGGTACATATAAGTACTAAGCCTTGATCATGTATATATCTGTGCACTATAAATTGGATTGGCAAAACAATAACAATTACCCTTTGTTTACGATGTTTACTTTCCACTTTAAGCGAGCAACATGGTAGATTTTTACTCGCTTTTCTTTGCATTATAAGTCATTACAATTTTACCAACCAGGACTCCATCAATGTTAATAATAGCCCATGCAAAACAAAATGGCCAAGGTCAGAGATAGATAACAATCGGTCAGAATAAATATGCATAATGCCGATAGTTTCATTTTAAGCATGAGACCTAATGCTATAGGAATTAGTTCACTTTGCTATAAGAGGAAGGACAGTATAAAGTAGTATTAGCATTATAGAACCAACTGACTGAGCACTCTTTGCTACATGTCTTTAACCTGTACGTATTTTGCACAATCCCAAATTTTACTTTAAAAGTTACGTGAATGAAAACATGTCAGCACTGCGTCCCCTACATCCCACCGCGAATGAACGACCTTTACAAAGTTGCTGGGTATTAACCATATTTACTTACACGGTCTCCATTACCTGTCTCCTCACCACCTCAGCACTCTAGATATATCTTGCCTAGAGTGATCTCATCATCTCGACATCACTCGACCGAATGAAATCAAGGTCACTTGACACTGTTCTGTATTACAAGGCGCAATGTGTATTAGAAATTTCAAAATGATATTAAATTTGTATTGATTTTAAATTTTTATTTAAAATTCAAAACTAAGTTTCTTTCTTTTTTTTTGTTTTTTTGTTTAACAGATGCACAACCAACAGATGGTGAGAAAGAGATCTTTGATGTGGTCAGTGGAGTCCTGACCAATGCAATCAAGGTGTTGGAAGACCTACAGCAATACCAAGGAGCCGGTGACGAGATCAGATTTGTAAGAACAAAGGAGGGAGGGAGCACTTTGAATTTAACCTCTCACGCTAATGATTTATTCATTTTATTCCATTCCAAATTTAATATGCAAATTAGGCTATGAAAAGGTACACTAACCCATGAGGTAATTTGCAGACCTAGGATTAGAATGAAAGGATCAGACTTGTAAAGAATAGAGGGTATTACCATTATCATCTAATGCCAAAGCAAAAAAGAGTGTAACCTCAACTGACATTTATCTCCTTAGGTGTCCATGTTATGATACAAGAAAAAACGAGGAACTTTTGAAAAAAAATATGGATGTGTGGAAATATCATTCATTTTGACTTCTGTGGGATATAAAACATTTTCACATGTCAGATGCAATCAGGGTTGCTGTTCGTCCCGAAGAGCGGAGATCTATAGATGTGTTGTTTGATGATGAACGGCCGATAACATGATAAACTTGGATCATGATAAGCCTATAGAAAACACTCTCCTTGGTGAATCAGAATTTGAGATACAGTATTGTAGATTGTTCAATCCATTCTAAACTAAGCTTTTTTTTTTTTTCATTTTTTTTTTCTTTTTTTTGACATTAAGAGCTAAAATGAAATCCATATTTACCCCTTCTCCCTTAATTTTTCATTTTTTTTTGGATGGGTTCTTGATATTAAAGTCGTCTCCTCTTTGGTTTCTCTTTTAGGCAATATCACATCCAAACAATGAGGAGTATCAGGAGAAAGCTTGGGGTGCCGTGTGCCCATTGGTTGTAAGGTTAAGAAACTACTATGAATATTCAATAGAAGTTGGTGAGTAACAACAGTTATTCTGCTATAATATTTAACTTTATATTTCTTCGAAAAGATTTTGACTGATATCAGTTGAAAAAGTGATTTGTCGCGTCACTGGACAGTACAGTCTGTACGATTCGGGCCTGGAGGATTATCTGTCGCAAAAAAGTCACTTATTCAAGTTTCTTGCCCGAGACATTCCCATATTACAGAGAGCAGTGTAAATTAGCAGTAGACTGCTATGAACTACATTTTAGGCTCTAAACCTTTGCTCCGTCAATGGACCCCTAGGGAGAATGAAGAGATAGTCATCTTATACCAGTGCTATGGCCCAGTGGATAAAGGCGGTGGCATTTGAAGCAATGAGGCATAGCAATCTGGAGGTTCCGGGTTCGATACCCGGCTGGGTCATAGTAAGGTGGGCTTTTCATCCAAGAGCATCTGAAATGACTTTCTAAATTGAAAAGATTCCAAATTTGAGTTAAATTGTTGAATTGGAAGCCAACCGACGTGAAACTTGAAATCCATAAGCCCTTGCAGGTTTCTCCAACGTCTGTGGTTGATTAAGTGTCATAAAAATAACTGCTGATTATGATTATTATTATTATTATTATCTATGGTTGGAGCAGAGGTCAGAGAAGCGTGTCGATGATGACACTTTCATAACTTGGACTGACCTAGGCTCACAGACTGTTGGGTCGAGTCAGCCACCTTAACTTGCACTATCATAAGTAGTAGAGTTTGTAAGTTCACTTGTAATGAGATGGAACCCTGGGAAAATTAATCATTAATTGTGAATGACAATTTTACAAATCAATACTTGGATACGAAACTTGTCGTCAAGAATTGTCTACGAAAGCAGCTCGGCTTTTTCAGTGTTTGCACGGACTGCCCTTGTGTAAACAGTTTGTCTATAAACTGCGATTTGGTTTGATTAGATCCCGTCTCGCATCCTCATGTTTAATGGACGAGAACACCGTCGAGGTAATTTCAGCCGTCCTACGAGCAAAGTTTTATTGTCGGGATGTGTTTCTCTCTATTTTGTCATTAATAAGATCTTTTCCGCCAAAAATGGCTTCCAGTTTTCACTTTCGTTGTTATGTGCTAGGCAATCGTTGACTATCGTTATTTGCACAGATCTCATTGAGGATGCCTAGGGCACGGTAGTTTGTGCCGTGGAATGCGCATAGAGGCATGTGGAAATGACTATTTGATTAATTGTCAAAAGTGTCGAGATATTGGGAATTCTCAGAAACCAAAAGCAAAAGTTATAGACAAAATGAGAGTAGAAATTCAGAAAATAATCGGTGAACGAAAACTGTTTAGTTTTCGTCATAAACAAAACTGATCGAGGAAGGCAGTGCTGTGTGTTTTGGCACTCGGCTTTTCCAATCCATGTCAGGTGACCGGCCCAGATGAGCAGAGAAATGTTCCTCAACCTTCCCCCAACCTTACCCCGCCCCCCTTGTCTGACTCCCCCTGTGTAGATTCCCTTGCAACAACTGACTAATTACAAGTCATCTAGTGCCCGTGCATTATGTATGATCTGTTTGTGACATTTCATATTCGGCACATGGAGTAATTATGAATAAAGGCTGTTACATCACACTGAATATCTTGTTGATCAAAATATGATTTTCTTAATTCTCGACGAAAAGGACTTCAAATGCGATGAAATCAATGTCTGGTGATGATATGTTTGTATCAGAACCTGTCAGGAGTGCAAAAGATAATTTGAGACATTGGGAAGATATATATGTAAACAGTAACTAGTGTGTGTGTGTGTGAGTTTGACGGACTGTATGAGCACACTTTAACTATTTGGATCGCATCCCGGTGTGAGCAGCTAGATCTTTGCTGTCTTTTGCTATTTGTTCACGATTTTCTCTAAATTTTTCGGTGTTTTTTTGTTTTTTTCCAGCTCGTGCGGTGAAGAGCCTTCTCTTCATCATTTGTTCAACGGATATGTCAGCCAAGGAACACCTGGAGATCCAACAGGCTACCGCTAAACAGTTTGCAGAAATCTTAGACTTCACACTTAGATTTGACGATCTGAAGGTATAAACAGACAAGTTTACAGTTTCCCTTTCCTACGTCCATACCCACCCAAACCCCCCAAACCTGGTCAATCTCTACCGCCTGCCTCCCGTAACATAATCTGTGGGTTTAACATTTGATATCTCGCCAAATTTCACACCCTTCCCCACCCTCTAGCCTGATCTGAAGATAAAGCAATTCATCCATCCCTTTCCTCATTCTGCTTCCAAACTTGACATCTGCACACACCCTCCTCCTCACCCCCCTGTAATCTTGCTCATCTTGTACCCCAACTGTCTCCTCTCTCCAGTCTGCCCTCCCCCCCACCTCCCCTCCCACCCCCAACTGCTGCCTACCCTCCTCAACCCTAAGATGTTCTTGAAGTTATCATTGCCATCTGAACTTTAAATTTAGTGTGAAAATATCTGCTAATAATTAATAGCCTTGGTTAATTCTTTAAGAGGCTGTCAAGAGGTATTTAATGTAGCCTGTATATAACAAATAGCATCGTGAAGAGACATAGTTCCTTGTTTTGACAACCGTTAAGAAATTTCTCTGTTTTAATTCCTCGTTTCTGGATGTAAGGTGACTCACTCCTAACAAGTCTCAGAGTCAAGACATTTTTTCCTAGTTGTGTCTTTAAAAATCAGAAAAAACTTTGCTTTAATGTAAAACTTAATCCATGTAACTATCACTTCTGTTGTGTTGAGTTGCATGACACCCTTTGGATTCAATCAGTTTCTAATACCCAAGTGTCATCCTTTTTGATTTGACACTAGTCCAATTTCGCTCTCCTTTTGAGATTTAACTGTTGAACTGCAAACCTAATCATTTGGCCAGCTCTCCAGCCAAAAGGACAGTTATCACAACACGATTCATAAGTACATTTTCGTAAAACAAACAGGTCGTGCAATGTGGCCTTTGAATTATAAAGGAAATATGATATCGTTGAAACATAAACACAAAGTTACCAGGAACTGGCAGACCAGGAAAGAGATTGTTTTAATATAAAGATCTAGTTAAGACATTGCTCAAGGAATGCCTTGTAATGGTGAGTGACTAGTCGTGGCTTTCACTAACAGATCATTTCATTGGTTGTTTCCTCGTTTGTCTCTTTGGTCGTAAATCTTTTCCAATACGTCTGCCGTAGAGAGAGACGATTTGGTGCGATCGGTGGTGTATTCATCTTTTTTTCCTTTTGTTTTTTTGTTGCCAGATGACTAATCCTGCCATACAGAATGATTTTAGTTATTACAGAAGAACTTTGAGTAGGATGAGAATGGCCAGTCAGGTGCGTACATTCAACACCCTTGTCAGAGTTTCTGACATTCGGACCGACACACTTCTGTCCGAGCACGAGTCAAAACAGAGGTTATTTTAATTGGTAGAGTCTGCTTGTGTGTTGGTCTGAAATGCACACTTCTTTGAGACTCGTCTTCTAAGATTGACTCTTTCGAAGCACCCTTCTTTTGACCCTAGTCGACATTGTCATCAAGCCTACAGATTTTTTTCTCAAAATGAGATTGCAAAGTTGACCTGACTAAACCAACCCTCCTGATTTCTTTGTCAAATTAATGTCAGGTAACGAGTAAATAAATGAGTTCTACTTTTTTGTATTAAATCCTTTTGTCTCAGACCAACACTTTTGCTATTTAGTATTAATTAATGCACTATAGCACTCACGAAGACCACTGCTACGGTAGAGTGGGTACATGCGGTGGCAATTAGAAGCAATAAAACCCAGCATCTGGGAGATCCTAGGTTCGACCACTGGCAGGACTAGGTATGTTGGGTTTCTTCATACAGAAGAATATCCCAAGGGTTTCCCCATCTGAAACGGTCTGAAAATATTGGAGGTACAAGTAGTAAACTCGAATTTGACTTCTCCCAAATTCATATGTGTAACTGCTCAGCATCTTTGATACATTCCAGGCTGATTTAGAATCACACGCAGAAATCACATGGAAAACTTGTCAGACTGTTCCAAATCTCACCGTTTTTCTCGAAGTAAAGTTCAACTAGGCAAGTCTATGAACTGCATTGTGAACAGGTTTTTGTGTGGACTTATTTGTTAACAAATTTCCCAGAATTGACTGAAAGAAAGCTACTTTATCGTGGCACGCTTTTTATTTTAAGTTTCCCTCGACACACACATGTGTAAACACTATCGTTAGTAGTTCACGTGCAGTTCGTGAAGGATATGTGTAAGATCATCTTAAAGAATCAACCATTCGGAAGGTCTAATTGATCCTAACTGCACATAGATTTTAATCTCTGAATCTCATCGCATTTGTTGGTTTTAACTCTACTGAAAGGGAAGAGGCAGAGGGCTGTGAATTGGAAGAGGTGGGGGGGGGGTGGGGGGGCACAGTGTTAAACTTTTACCAGTAACTAGAACAGTGAGATGGGTGAGTGCATTAGTAGATAGGGGAGACAGGTAAGTATCATCCAGACCAGTAACATTTGAAATATCTCTCGTGACAGAAATGCAACCGAGCAATCAGAAATGTCTCTGTTCGAGCAATATTTCCTGATGAGAGAAGTTAAACTGCAAGCACAACCATTTTTCTTGTAGGAAATGTGAATCATTTTCCAGGAATATCAATTAATTTCTAATCATTGTAGATTTAAAGAGGTCATCTGTGTTTCCTATAAATCGTTACCACGCTAAAGACTTGCTTGGAGAAAGTACTTTCCTCTCTGCGTAGCCCACTCACCAAACTTTTCCATGACATTGAAAAAGGTTCAAATTGACAAAAGATGTTTTTTCAATGATAGAAAATGATTTGATTTGGTTGCAGTATAACAATTTCCTGTTGAATTTTTAACCTGACTGACTAGGCATATTCTAGCATATTTTAGCATATTTAAAGGCAGTTATCAACTTAAAGTGATACAAGCCAGTGATAAGGAGATTCATAAACATAATGAGGTAAGTGTTGTAAAGATTAACAAAAATGGGAATTGGTATGCTTGATAAACTTTTATAGTTCTCATTGATTTACGTCTATTTTCTCTTTCTTTTTATCTTTGGCTGGACAGGAAGGCTCAGGAGATATGTCATTAGCTGTAAACAATGAAATGGCTAACAGGATGTCATTATTCTATGCACAGCCCACTCCCATGCTGCAAACATTGAGTGATGCAACCACTAAGTTTGTCTCAGAGGTAAGTCATTGAGTGATACCATCACAGCCCACTCCCATGCTGCAAACATTGAGTGTTGCAACCACTAAGTTTGTCTCAGAGGTAAGTCATTGAGTGATACCATCACTTTAGTTTGTCTCAGAGGTAAGTCATTGAGTGATAGCATCACTTAGTTTGTCTCAGAGGTAAGTCATTGAGTGATACCATCACTAAGTATATCTCATGGGTACTGCAGTGAGAGATATCACAACTAAGTTTGTCTGCGAGGTAATGCATGGAATGAGGCCATCACTAACTATATCTCAGGGGTAATGCATCAAGTGATACCATCACTAACTATATCTCAGGGGTAATGCTGTGAGAATTATTACAACTAGGTTTGTCTCAGAGGTAATGCATTGAATGAAGACATCACTAAGTATATCTCAGGGTAGTGCAGTGAGAGATATCACACCTAAGAGTGTCTGAGAGGTAATGCATTGAGTAAGGCCATCACTAAGTATATCTCAGAGGTAATGCAGTAAGAGATATCACAACTAAGTTTGTCTCAGAGGTAAGTCATTGAGAAGTATTACAACTAAGTTTGTCTCAGAGGTAATGCATTGAATGAGGCCATCACTAAATATATCTCAGGGGTAATGCAATGTGAAATCACAACTAAGTTTGTCTGAGAGGTAATGCAGTGAGTGATACCATTACTATGTATATCACAGAGGTAATGCAATGAGAGATATCACAACTACGGTTGTCTGAGAGGTAAGTAATTGAATGACCCCACCACTCAGTTTGTCATGTGGGTAAGTTATTTAATACCCTCAGGGATACCATTGCTAATTGCGTTGACTGAGGCCACTGCAAACTTTGTCTTGTAGGTAAGGGCATTGGTTGATGCCATTGCTAATTGGTTTTGAGTTAAGGCAATGAGTGGTGGTATCACTGCAAAATTATTCCTGTGGGTGTGGTATTGGATGATGTCACTGTTAAGCTTGTCTTGTAGGTAAGGGCATTTGTTGATGCCACTGTTAAGCTTTCCATGTAGGTAAGGGCATTGGTTGATGCCCTGTTAATCTTGTCTTGTAGGTAAGGGCATTTGTTAATGCCTCTTTTAAGCTTGTCTTGTAGGTAAGGGCATTTGTTAATTCCTCTTTTAAGCTTGTCTTGTAGGTAAGGGCATTCATTGATGCCCCTGTTAATCTTGTCTTGTAGGTAAGGGCATTTGTTAATGCCACTGTTAAGCTTGTCTTGTAGGTAAGGGCATTGGTTGATGCCCTGTTAATCTTGTCTTGTAGGTAAGGGCATTTGTTAATGCCTCTTTTAAGCTTGTCTTGTAGGTAAGGGCATTCGTTGATGCCCCTGTTAATCTTGTCTTGTAGGTAAGGGCATTTGTTAATGCCTCTTTTAAGCTTGTCTTGTAGGTAAGGGCATTGGTTGATGCCCTGTTAATCTTGTCTTGTAGGTAAGGGCATTTGTTAATGCCTCTTTTAAGCTTGTCTTGTAGGTAAGGGCATTGGTTGATGCCCTGTTAATCTTGTCTTGTAGGTAAGGGCATTTGTTAATGTCACTGTTAAGCTTGTCTTGAAGGTAAGGGCATTCATTGATGCCTCTGTTAATTGTCTTGTAGGTAAGGCATTGGTTGATCCCATCACTATTTGGCTTTTTGAAGATTTAGTCATCCCATACATTGATTAATGTTTCAATTTGTTAACACAGAGAGCGAAAGTGATTGGAACTGAAGGGTTATTCAAAATCAATGCAAATTGCTGCTTTTGAGATCGATCAGAAAGCACTGAACAGATTTTCTGGTCCAAAATTGATCAACTTTCAGATGAATACTTGACATCCTTGCTCCATTTTTTCACTTCCACAGAACAAAGAACTTCCGATTGAGAACACAACGGACATTCTCAGTACCATGACAGCAGTCTGCCGAGTGATGTTAGAGAATAAGTGAGTCAAAAATAATCTGTCTGTGTTTCAGTTTGTTTCTAATTCATTTTATGAGTTCAGTTTAGGAAACCTTTCCAACAGTCCACCCATACTTTCAGGGTAAATAATTTGTTTCAATACTGCTATGAAAGTGTGGTAGGTCTAGATTTAACTGTTGATATTCTTATATGTAAGTTAGGCTAGGCTAGTCATTTCTGATATGAAAGTGTGGTAGGTCTAGTTTAACCTGTTGATATTCTTATATGTAAAGTAGGCTAGGCTAGTCATATCTGCTATGAAAGTGTGGTAGGCCTAGATTGGCTGTTAATATTCTTATGTGCAAAGTATGCTAGGCTTGGCACCTCTGCTATGATTCCTAGATTAAATTTGTTTGCTTTGTATTAGACAATTTTTTTTTCAGTGATTAAACATCTGATTTGTTACAACAAGAGCCAAATAACTGTAATAGAAACCATGCATATATTAGACTTATTAATATTCAAAGGAGAGATAATAGGTTGCAAACACACATGGAAAAAACAAATAACACCAGTGGCTTCATAACTTGGTTTTCGGGCTGTGTTGTCGGAAATATTGCCTGACTTGAAACATTTCATTTTCAGAGTGCTTCATCTCGTCAACAACACATGAATCGTCTGCTCTGAGGCAAATGCCAATCAAATTTGACAAATCATAGCAACAAACATTGTCTTCCTATTAAAGCAGTGTTTTGTGTTGAAGTTTGTAAATCATTACTAAAATTCCTTACCAATATTCCTTCAAGGTCGAGTTTCATCTCAAGTAATAGGAAAAGTTCAAAGTTTCCAGTACATATTTTTTTATGTTTAGAGGATGTAAATTGTTTAGTATTCATTAGCACCCAGTTGGGACGATCTTTTCTATACTGTAGTGTCAGGCCCCGCTTCAGAGCACTCGTATTGTCAGTACGAGCAGTATGAATATCATGTTTCTATCAGATCAAGGTTAGGAACTGTTTGTACTGACAATACCAGTGCTTTGAGAGCATGATTTTGGAGTACAATTTAGAGAGGTATTAGCATTAGGAAATTGTCCCAACTGGCTGTTAATATGAATGACATTCATATTCATTAGATACTTACTAATGAATATTCATTATGTAAAAAATTCTAGAAGAGTGTCGTTGCTTGTTCAAGACTGCAATCGCGTTCGGAATAATTCTAGTAAAGATTCCCTTTCCATATGAGCTGGCGACTAAACTCGCAAAACAACTTTTTTTACTGCCAATACTTGAGTGTTTGTTTAGTATATGACTCTCTTTTTAGTTAACTACTCCCAAGTTTAGTTTTGGTTTCTTTTGAATTGTGTCCTTTTACTTTAGCAAAAGTTGAGAAGGATGTAAAACTGAAAGGTGACATTGTTTGAAGGAAAAACCCGGGCGTGAAATTATGTTTGCTCCTTGGCTGGTTTTTATTGCAGTAGACGTCGTAAGTGGGGGACCATAAAATCACTCGAGAAAACTTCTCGTTTTTTCCTCGTACGTCGGGCTGTGAAACAAAATATCGATGAGATGTAAATAACTATAAACCCTTATAAAAACCCCTTCACACAAAGTAGTTTCCTGTTACGTGGCAAAACATGGGTGTTACTTCTAGAAGGATTTATGGTTGTCTTTTATGTTATTTTGCTCTAGCTTAGTTTAAGCGGTGTTTTGAGGAATGGGTAAAATAAACGCTACCACCAGACTCGACTCATCTACCATATTTAGGCATAGAATGGAAAATTGCTTACATATTCAAAGCCAGATCTTTTCCTGAAACATTCTGTGGTGACATTTACAGACAAAAGTCGCAGGGGGGGGGAAGGGGGGAGAAGGGAGGGGGGTTTGGTGAGCGGAGCTCAAATACTTTTGCCACTAATGAACATTTTAGACTAAATCAGCAATAATTTTGTATAAATTTGTTGAACTTGGTTTGAGATGTAAATGGATTCTGCATTAAGGAGACCACATCCATCTCTTCAAATTGACAGATATTTATTTCTTTGTCTCGCTCAAAATCACACGACTGAAGTAATTTGCAGCATGAAAGGAATATAAAATAGCTCTTCATTTCTGTTGGGTTGTTTTAATTTTTAGCTCAACTAGTTGAGCTATTGTCATGGCAATGCGTCTGTCTGTCTGGCCGTCTGTCCGTCAACAATTGCTCAAAGGCCTGCTGTTTGCAGGTTCTTTGATGAATCCTCATCAAACTTTTTCAGTTTGTAGCAGATATCAAGATCTTGAGAAAAATGGAGACAGGTTGTAGGTCAAAGGTCATTTGGGGTCAAGAGAGGTCAAAAAGTGAAATCACAAAAAAGCCTACTCCTCCTAGTGTTAATGTTGGATTTTCATGAAAGTCATCCATAGTGTTCAGTATATGATAGGTCATAAAAGTTGTACTTTATTTACATGTCAAAGATCATTTGGGGTCACAAGGGGTCAAAATGTAAAATTCATTCAGGAGCCTATGGGTTTTGTTTAATGTTTTTGACTATGTGCAACATAGTTCTTGAAGGGTGCCAACATCTGTGCTTGCATCAGTTTGGGTTGCCAGGAAAATGAAAAATATAAGTTAAGTACAAATGGAAAGAACCTTTGTAATGGACGGAGAATACTGTGAATATTAACGATATGAACATGAAAGTGTCAAGGATTGTATTTAAACATCGTTTTATGTAAAGAAATCAGTAAATGCTTTTGCAGAGCCTTGAGAGATTTATAGTAGTTGAGCTACAATGTCATTGACATTCTAGTTAAGGATATTGTTATAGTATGGTATTATGTCATTTAGAAGAATATTTTTTTAAATAACTCTGAATGTTGCTACTAAAGTTACTCAGTCCTGTTCTCAAGCAGTTAGTATGTTATACTTATGAGTGCTTTGTTTTAAAAATAGTAGAAAATCCTTTATTATGCTTTTAAATAGTTGGATGTTTTTTTTCTTGTTGTTATGGTTACACGATCCTGTTTCACTTTCAACTAGTGCCACAAAGCCAATATGCAGTGCGTATTTTTGCACAGTTTTGTAAACAGGCTCTCTGGTCACTTGCGTCGCACATGCAAGTATTCGATGCAGTCAAGTTGGCATGTTTTCAGTTTTGGTGTACGAGTGTGTGTGCGTTTCTTATCGTAGTCAGACTGAGGACTTGAACAAAAGGAATTCCAAGTCCTCAGAAGTCATTTGAAAGTATCACTAAGTCCTCTGAAGAATTCTATCGATAAGGGGTACTGTTAAGGTTAGTGTATGTGGATATTTGAACATTGGGAACAACAATGGGTCCTCAGGCTGAATGTAAAACATAGCTACGTGTGTGTTTGTTTGTGTCATGGATGCTAGTAAATATGATATCTCAAGCTGAATGTAAAACATACCTATGTCTGTGTTTGATTGTGTCATGGATGCTAGTAAATATGATATCTCAGGCTGAATGTAAAACATACCTATGTGTGTGTTTGTTTGTGTCATGGCTTATAATAAATATGATATCTCAGGCTGAATGTAAAACACACCTTTGTCTGTGTTGAATTGTGTCGTGCATGCTAGTAAATATGATATCTCAGGCTGAATGTAAAACATACCTATGTGTGTGTTTGATTGTGTCATGCAGGCTAGTAAATATTATATCTCAGGCTGAATGTAAAACATACCTATGTGTGTGTTTGTTTGTGTCATGGATGATAGTAAATATGATATCTCAGGCTGAATGTAAAACACCTATATATGTGTTTGATTGTGTCATGCATGCTAGTAAATATGATATCTCAGGCTAAATGTAAAACATACCTATGTGTGTGTTTGATTGTGTCATGGATGCTAGTAAATATGATATCTCAGGCTAAATGTAAAACATACCTATGTGTGTGTTTGATTGTGTCATGCAGGCTAGTAAATATGATATCTCAGGCTGAATGTAAAACATACCTATGTGTGTGTTTGTTTGTGTCATGGATGATAGTAAATATGATATCTCAGGCTGAATGTAAAACACCTATATATGTGTTTG
>JAIPMN010044938.1:0-11400 GCA_020650975.1 Apostichopus californicus | reverse complement strand
ATTTATGTGTGTGTTCATGAATACATTTTAATTAAATTGTTAGATGAGAAGCTGGGTTCTTTTTCAAAAAACTGAGAGTTTTAGTCATAATTTTTGAAAGGAAAAATAAATAATGTTGACCTAGGGAAGAATTAAAAGGTGACAGTAGGAAAGTAAAGGTGATACATAAAGTTAATTAACATCAGAGAACAAAGTTTTGGTTCTTGCCTCCTCTGAGCAAATAAGACACCCCAAAGCAGAAATTTACCAGAGCTAAGTAAAGAAGGCTACTAATTAATTTGTCAATTTTCTTTCTTGCAATGAAATGTTCAAAAGAATGGTGCAAACAGAAAAAAACAAAGTGGGTGGTTATATAGATATGGTAAGAAAAGAGGTGTGTGGATGGATAGGGTACCACAAGAAAAAAAAAGTGCTTGTTAAGTTGTAGTCACATCAGAAAAGTGTATACCCATGATAGGGAAGAAGGGCGTTGGGGAGGAGGGGGGTGACACACCCTATTGCACCCATGAAAGTACTGCTACCTCACACCCTATATATATATTTGTTCATATAGAATAAGATTAATCAATTTATCCGATAGAAGATGATGGAAACATGAAACAACGTCTAACGGAAGTAATGCTGGATATGACTGTGTATAAACAATTAGCTTAACACTGCTTGTGTAGTTGGACTTGAAAGATGAGAGGGGTTTCTTGTCAATATTTTCAACAATGCAAGCTTTGAAGTAATTTAACTGTAAACAACGATAACAATTTAAATTGAAGTTTAATATCAAAATGTTTTCCTGTTTCAACAAATAAATAATAACGGTGAAGGGCATAGCTTAACAGGGTCTCATCAGTTTAAGATTTTATTTTCTGCCCAGTACTTCCTGAAATTACTCAAAATACTTTCCCCCATAAATTCTCATTAATTTCCAACGTTTTCTTCTCCTCACCCTAGTAACATTCACTACAGGCGAATTGACTTAGTTTGACTGATAAAGCAAATTTTCAACATATATATTGCAGTAAAGCAAATGATATTTCCTGGATTCTAATCATGAGAAGAGAGGAGCATTGGTAGTTAGGAGATTAAGCAGGACAGAAATCATTCAAAAGAGAAATAAATACACTTTAAAAAATATAAAGGCATTTAAGGCTTGGTAACTTAAAAAAAATGAATGAATTATTTAACAATAAGATATTAATAAAAATTAATATGAAACAACAAATGGCAGACAAACATTACTGTGGGTAATTTCTTTGATATTTAATATCTTCCCTTCCTCCTCCCCCTCCCCCCTCCCACCACCTTCATCCCACTTCGAAGGGTGCAAAGAAATGTTAGGAGAAAATTCAGTCAAAATGTAAATAGACAGCCACTCAATGGAATTTAACTTTCACCAACCCCTCCTGGACTCACCTTCCCTAAAACTTTCTTCAAATTAAAGAGCAAAGGGTGCAAGGATGTCCGCCATTTTCACATCCATCCCCAACAGTGACTGAGGGATTCATAGCTGGGAAACCTTGATGAATTCCCTGAGAATTAACGAAATACTTCCCGCTCAGTTTTTTTGGAATTTACATGACAAGTTCATTGAGGACACACATAGATATGGATAATAGATCTTTTACCTATAGGTTTGGAATATATTCTCAACATAGATATGGGCAGCACATTTATAGCTAGTTTTGTGGGGGTACAAATCTCTTTTCTTTGTTTCAATCCTATTCATGATAAAAGTGTTCAATGCTGATTTCAAAAAAAAAAAAAAAATTGTATTATATTTTAGTCAAGAAAATACAGATGCTGGCGAAAGAACCCGACCCTTCCATACTAAAACTGAATTTTTTTACCAAAATTAAAGCCGTCCATTTTTCAATGTCATAATCTTGTTCAGTGTTTGGACCAGATTTAGGCATAATCAAATAAGTGGTAAAGAGAGGGTCTTTACTATGGGGATTTTGCAGGGAACATACAAACACACGAAAAAGAAAAAACAAAACACAAAAGACTAGTAACGACAGCTAAGTTAATTCCCACTAAGAAAAGTCAAGAAGTATATGATCATGCATATGAAAGTATGATCCTAAACCAGATAGAGGGATCAAAAACCAGATATCCACCTTAGGGATCAAACCATAGATCTACCTTAGAGATCAGGAACTTGAGTAACATTTATGTAGAGTGCTGACAATTTATCTGTTCATCCTGGGGCAAATAACATCATTTATTTACTCTGAACGGGATATCCTTTGTACGTACATTAAACAAAATTTTGAAAAGAGGCAAAATTGATTTGTAACCCTAGAGTGAAAGTGATTACTGGCTGCCAAACCATGATAAATAGTTTAGACGACTGACGACACACAACTATGAACTTCATTGCTGATGTTCTTGTTAAGGGACGGTACGACATTGTAACTACTGATAACTATGAGAGTCCTCACAGAATAGGTTTATAAATCTTTTTTATTTTCCTTCTTTTTTTCTTTTTCTTTTGTCGAAGACCGCCCTGGAACAGAGCTAAGGGACATGCAATAACATTCAATCGGTTGTTAGATTCCATTCACATGAAATTGATTTTGCCAGATGTTAATCACGTTCTATTCTGTCCATTTCCAATATTTCTTTATGGTCGTACTCTCTCTTGGTCTCCTTTCAAAATGACCAAACATTGGCATGAAATAAACTGTTTTCTTTTGCAGCATTAAAAGCTTAACTTTTGATTATGTCATTTTGATGATGATGTCATTGTCCAATAATCATTGCAGTTTTTTTTAGTATAATTTCTAAATGATGTTACTTTTTTTTCAGAAGATCCAAGCAAAAGACTTGCAAGGATTCATGTGATTGGACGGATCAAATCTTGGATCAATGGTAGGATCAACCCACAGCTGTGTCATCAAACTGTAACACAATCAGGTCTGCCTTGAAAATCTCAAATGGGAACACATCTGCCTATGACCTAACTTTAATAAAAGTTAACTGTCTAACACATATTTTTCTCTTTTTTTTTTCTATTTATAAAAAAAAATCATCTCTTTCTGGTGGTTTGAAGAGCTAATTACATGTTGAAAACAGATCTTTCTGCACCAATTATCATAGTCAAAACAAATGGAGAGCATGCTGTTAGAAACTGATATATATTCAAAGTGTGATGAATTGCAACTAGTGGCAAGAAACCGTGGAACCAGTAGAGTACAGTGGACCAAAAAGGACAGCGGTAAATAAACAAAAACAAAACATAGATTGCTATCTCGAAATTTCTACTTTTTATGTTGAAATTTCAACTTTTATTATCTAAGTTAAAATTTAAAGACCAAGAGGTCATTTTCATCTTTAAATTAATGCCCTTTCTGTGCCACCATAAGAATAGGGTTGTGGTACATCAACAAAGATATCAGCATGCTATAAAAATGAAATATTCTCAAAGAATGTAATGTCTGAACATCACTACGCATAGAAATGAAACTATGTTGCATCATATAACCTCTTCCAAGGTTAGTAATGATGACACTTTACCCACTTTTCCTACCCTTGCCCCTTCCATACCTTTTCCCAATACTAGTATTCTATATTTACAAGAAAAACAAAACTATTCTCACACAGTTTCCCCCACAGGGAAGGTTTTGTACATACGACCAAATACCTTGATAGGTTTCATCTGGTAAATATTGCATCTAATGAAACCACTCACTCACTCACTCAACTGTTCTGTTGACTGGAGGAGGTCTGAATCTCTTTACCACATTTGAAATGGGCATTTTGCATTAGCAGAGGGTGAATATACTTACTAGTAGCACCATTGAAGATACTTGGGGAGGAAGGAACGCCAACGTTAGTCATCCCCGGCCCGTAGCCATTCAGGGCTGAACTGCTGGAGTAGGAGGTAGGACTGCCACTACTACTGTGTGATGACAAACCGGTGGTGTACCCTCTTGGTGAGAGCGTGCTTCCTGGTTGGACCCTGGAGAAACCTGACAACCGAGAAACAGAATAAATTGATGACCTTCAAATATTTACCCGCAAAGATTGGCAAGATATTGTTGTTTCCATTTCTGTTCATGATTTGCTTCAATAAAACAGATACTTATTTCAAGTTATTTAAGATGAAAATTTCTCAACTTTCTTTTTGCAACGTTTTGACAATGGTTAAGGAATAAATGATTATTCACCATTTGATCTCTTATAGACCACTTTTAAGACGTATAAGGGTACCTCAACCAATGTAGGCTAAGGGTGGATACAAAGAATAAAGGGAGATGAAGGAAAAAAACTGTTCTATAATTTTTTATGAGTGAATCTATTGGAAAAGTCATAATCGTTTGATAGTGAGACGGAATGCTGTAGAACAAGAGATATGTATGACCTACTTGGTATTACTTTGTTAAATAACACGGTACTGGCTGTTTCTCAGATAAACATCTTTCAACAAATTTAGGTGAAAGAATTCTTTTTTGTACCATTAGTGTTTAAGCAGTATAGCATTTCACCTTATAGTGAGGACAATGTTTAAACCCATACACATTTTTTTGTTCTTCCGCATCCACCCTTCCACCACCAAGTTTTTTTTTTTTTTTTTGCCTACCTGACTGTTGTTCACTACTTCCGTCATGGTCACCGTGAACTGATAATTGGCTGCCAAAGGAGTTCATTGGTACCAGACTTCCGGACCCAGGTGAATTATTCAGGGCTGGTGATCTGGGTGGAGCGATGGGTAACTGATTCCTGGGCATGCTATATAAAGCCTCTGCTAGGTCTGCAGCTCGCTTCAAGATAATTTCCTAAGAGATGCGAAAAGGGGGGGAAATAAACTATGATGGTTATGGTTTGTACTCACACATGATAATAGCAATAATAATCATAATAAGAAAGAATCAGCAGAATGAGGCAATGAATGAGAGGGTGAGAGTATGGCTTGAATTGCATAAGAATTGCTGAGAATAAGCATGGAATAATACTAGTCATACTGACATATACCATACAATACAAGAGTGTATACCGAGAACATCATTCATACTGATGAAATTGCATGCAATGGGTAATGCATAAGAAGTATACTGGTCATACTGACAAGTACAGCAAAGATGCAGGTACATAATACTGGTCATACTGACAAGTACCATGCAGCCAGTAATACATAAGAATTAGTATACATGCCATACTCATGTGTACCTGCAGAGATGCAGGTACATATAATATGATGCAAGGAGTATTAAATGCATATTAATACCACAGTTACTGATTTGTATCATATGTAGTGGGTAATAACATAAGTAAGTAGAATACAGCTCATACTGAGGAATACCTTGCAAAGATGCATTAAGATAACACTAATCACACCGATAAGTACCATACTATGGATAATGCATGCAGATAATGTAGAGAAACATAAATAAAATAATGGTCGTATCGACAACATGCATCAGGTTATGCATACATTACAGATAAATGTGTTCAGAAGCAATTTGCAATAAAAAGCCATTTCTGAACTTAATGGTGATCTTCCAACACTGGAGGACAATTTGCCACCCCTTGATATCTGCCGCCACCAAGAAGGATAACACATCCCACCAAATAATCTGACATATTAAATTCTCCTGAAACTTCCAGACATGAATGAAGTATCATATAGTCATCGCTAGGTTTGTGTCATGTTGTATTTCCTTTGCAATGACCTATGCTTACATATACATATATAGATATGTGATCAAAAGTAATGAAGATGATATAAAAACCCACCTTGGGTAACCTTTCTGGGTCACCTGGATGGCGTGGGACGAGCTTGCTCAACCTCTGAAAACCGTAGTCGATGGTGGGTTCCGTGAGAGAGACATAAACGAATCGGCCCGGAGCACCTTTGCAGAACTGTTTGGACTTGTATGATAAGGTGACTTCGACGACACCAGGAATGTGGCGAGGTGGCGTTTGGACTCGTATCGCATGTGACGTTATCAACTGTATTAGAAAGGGACAGTTTTGTCAAATAAATTAATCGTTTAGAAGGCTTAAGACATTTTTGAGACACTGAAGACAAGATTTTTGATGATATTGAAATTCAATGCCATATATTTCACTTCCAACTTTTATTTTTTTTCACTAGTTTATAAATTCAACAACTTAGATAGAAGCTATCAAATATTCCCAAAAAATAGGCTGCTACAAGGACCAAACCTGGTAAGATATGTTTAAGCCATATCACACCGCTGCCGCATGGATATTTCTTGATTACCAAAAATAATCTTTGATCTAATTTGGAGCTCACTTGATTTCTTCAAAAAGATAGCATATTTCAGTTGTCATTAAAAACACTTGGAAACTTTTTAACAATTATAAACACATTCCCTGTGGAAAAACAAATGAATCAATCGAATTGAATACTTGCTACATATCCCTTACCTCACTCCATACTATCATACTCCCAAATACTACTTGTAAACCGTCGAAGAAGTTATCTCCCACAATGATGACTGTGGCACCTCCCGTCGTCCAACCTTCACTCGGACTGATGGCTTTGATACATGGAGTAGCTGGAAACAAGAATGAAGATAAATACCCATTCAATTCCTGGAAGGATTTATAAAATGACTCTTTGTAAACTTTGAACTTCTACTGGGTCGGGGGGTGAGGAGGGGGAGAGTGGGGGTGCACATATGCCCAGGAAGATATTTCAAATGGTACACTATGTTAAACAGGGGCGAACATGAAATTTGATCTTGTGGGCTACATTGTAATTTTGTACCCTAATCCACCTATCAAAACAACTAAGGACGTACTTTCGGGAATAATTTTGCCAGTATCGCATCAACAAAATTCTATGCAAAATGGTCAAGTAGCTGTACAAGTTGTTGAAAGATTTGTTCACACAGGAACCATAGTACTTCATAAGAGACAAAAGTTCAGGGACTTCATTACTGCTACACAAAATTTGAACACTGAATTATTACCTGACTTACACTTGTGCCAAAATGAAAATAGTACATTATATGGAAGATAACAGATATGTGTCCTTATAGTTATTGAGGGCTCCTCTGGAAAGCAGTGCTTCTGTACTGAGCAGGACTACCCTCATTAAAGATGACAATAATAAAAAATAATAATAATAAATTAAATAGTTAATTTGTTAGGTTAAAGATCCAGTGAGAAAGCTACCTCATCCCTTCTGACACACATCTATAAAATTACTAATATTTAACTAATATTTAAATTTACAATCTGGTCTCTCTCTATCTCTCCCTCTCTGTCTCCCTATCTGTTTACTGGTAATCTAACAGGCTTCTCCAGCTTTGGTTTAAGTCCTGTATTGTTAGAATCTGCTGTACTTGATCTTACCTCCTTCTGAAGGGTCCAACCTCCGTGCCCTTCTACCATGTTTTGAGTTATTGTGGACGAACATGTTATCTGACATTGCCAATACATGGCCATCAACATTTGGTGTCGTAGATACAACCACCTGGAAAGTATGAACAGAGGAATCATAATTAAACTAGGTTATCAGAATTGAAATTTAAAAGTTTGAGTTTGCTAAAAAATTGATAAAATTTACTTAAGAGTTATTTACTGAACAGAAACCAATTTGGAAGAGCCTACATGAGCCTACCTGCCTTATATAATATTGTACACTAAAGGAAAGCAGCTAGCAATCAAGGGCATCACTTTCTACAAGCCACCAATTAAAGTTAAACCCTTTTGGAAGACATTTTTTGTCCATAACCATTATTTTGTAATGCCGCTGCAATGTTTCCGACCTCTACTACCCAAGCACTGCCTACCTTTACTTTATTCCCCAATGGAATAAATTATGGTCAAAAATCATCAAATTTCTATACAAGTTGAAAGATGTATAGCAGCTTTTGTAAACAGTACCCATGGTATTTTACAACAGACAAGTTCAGGGCCTTAAAAACTGCTATTTAACATTTGAACACTAAGTTATTCCCTGTTCCCCTACCCTATTTCTGTATACCTACATCCATTCCCTTACCATACTCCTTTCTCTACCTAATTACCCTTATCCCATTTCTGTGCTATAAATGATGTATGAACCTACATACTACAAACCTCTAACACTTTGTTGTTCTTAAGGGGTTGGTCATGTGAGGTTCATTGTTATAATTAGCATCTATCAGAAAAGGCAAGATGTTACAAAAGAATGCTGTCAAATTGTCTGTATATCTCTCTCTGAACTGAAACTCATTTTGTCTATATGCTCATCCTTCGTAACAATCACCTCAGGTATAATCAGTTTAGACCTAGAAATTAGAGCCTCCAAGCAATGACTAACTTCCCCGATATAAAATGGATACATCCTCTGTAACTGGCTGTTTTAATTGATGTCTGATTTTCTGGGTCAAAATCTTACCAAATTAAGGGTTTCAAACAACTGTGGCTCTTCTTCACTCTAGTATACACATATGTCATTTCATACTGATATTAAAATGTGATCAAACTGAGATAATAAAATTGAACACATCTATTGCACACATGCCCCTCTGAAAATTGCTTCCCCCCTCCCCCCTCCGACCAAATCAAAGACTTCTACTGACTTTACTTAAAATTTACTTAAATCTACCTCAAAAATTCTGCAGAATTGAAGCTGATGTAAGTTCTGGAAACTATGAAAACCACAGAGCCCTTTGAACCTCACTGGGGACACTATGGTCGGGCTGGTACACCCCATGCAAACATGGCCTGCAGTGCCAGCTTGCATAATCTGTGTTCTGTGCCCTCCACCCAAAGTCGATCTCGATTTGTTGTAACACCCCCGCCCGACCCCCACCCCACCCCCGCCCACCCCCGCCACCTCTTCCAAATGTGAGGCAATTCCACTGCATCCCTACCACCCTCATTACCCCACCCACTATTTTCTTTCACCTCCACCACAAGTCCACAACCCCAAAATAAATTAACCTGCAATTCGCCTTACTTGCAAAAGTCACTATTAATCGATTACAACAGGTAAAGAAGAACATATCTTTCTACAGATCAAAGTATCTTTGATATATTAAGCCTACCTGAAATCTTCGCATATCCCTGGGATTACCAGCATTTTTGAGACAGTTCTGGTTGCACTTGAGGAAAAATTTCAGGAAAAATCTGAAATCAAAGAAAATATATAAAAATGACCTTAAGCATGTGATTGTCATCTACTATAGCAATTATTAACTTATCCATGAAACATTTCAAAAGTGTGCAAAAGTGTCACTTCAGGAGGAAGCCTCTTCATGTGACAATACAGTCGCATCAAAACCCTACGGAATGTTAAAAAGCTCTTTTTCAATCAACATGTTACTGTTGATAACCCTAATATACCACCAATGATTGCGTTTGAAATTTAACACAAAAGGGAATAGTAATTAAGATTGAAGGGTCAAGGAAGGGAAGGGGGTGGAAGGAGGGGGAAGAGCGAGGGAATGAGGGGTAAAGTTCATCTGTTAAAACAATTAGGTTATGACTTCCTTTAACACTTGATTTGAAAAGAAGCAAAAAATGAGAAATGGACAACTTTACAGGATTTTGACCTCAGATAAATTAATTGTGGACAACAGATCTGATGAGGGCATGTGACCCACTTTCCCTTCTCCACCCATTCTCTTCCCCCACCATCTACTACCTGACCCTCAACACTCTCCCACCACAAAAATTATCACACCACATGTACGTAATCCATTTTCTTTTTCAATCTTGGGTAGAGATCAGACGAACCAAGTAATGCTAGACTGATTCATTCCAACCTGTAGGAAACATTAAACAATCTTGACAATCCTTCCTTCCACAAACCATGTCATCTTAAAAATATGTCATGTCATACCCTACCACCTGGACCAACCACCCCCAAAGGGTCCTTCTATATCTAGATTCAAACACACTCCACCACCTGAACAACCAATCCCCAATCCCCTTGTTTCACCACCACAACTACCACCCCCACTCCCTCCCCCCCACCCACACCCACCACCATCACCACCACTACTGTTTGTTATGGACAAATATTACCGGTACACACAGCTTCTTTTTTATATGCTCTCTCTCTCTCTCTTTCAAATCTCAACCTATTCAGTCTGACCAAAATAGCTCAGGGGCATAAGTTAGCAATCAGTGATTAGTCGACCCCAAGTCATTTGCAGCCGTTTGCACAGTATAGAATACCCTTAATCCGACTAATGCAGCCCTGCCAAGACAAGAATGACAGTCGGCTACAATGAAGCCAGGAAATATCAAATTATACTGATCAATTGACAGAGAGTAGCCTGCAAACATCGTCATATCTTGCTAGCTACCATACATTAAACTGATGAAAAATCTCAAAATGCCTCGAGCTTGTTTAGTTTCTTTGTTCATTTTCTTTCAATTTTTCTCGTATCTTTAGAGAAATGGGTGATTTCCTTTACTCTGCTGTTTACACTTCTGGCTGGGAGCCCCGAGCTATGTGTGTTATAAATTGTCACATCATATATATACTCTCAATGATGTTACCACAAGCAAAACAGGGTAAAAATAGCAGAAAAAAACATTAAAAAAATAAGGGGGGTCTTCATATTAGCAATGTTCTGACAGCTATATGTACACAAAAAACAAGATTTTAAGTCATGGACAATTCCCAATTATTGGATTTGACTACTAATGATGTTAATTACACAACTCTCATTAGGTTACGAGGCTCTTAAGAGGCTCACAGAATTAACTGAAAAGAGCAAAAGTACAACAAGTTCATGATAAGAGAAGACCCCAGTACCACTGACCAATGTACATCAAGGTCACTGCAGTGTCATGATAAAACAAAGTATAGCCATGCGGTACTTGAAGCCCCTAAACCCCCCCCCCCCTCCCCCATAGTGTCATGTAATATATGTGTAGTATCTATCTTATCTATAGATCCTATTACTACTGACCAAGCACATCAAGGTCACTGCAGTGTCATGATAAAACAAAGTACAGCCATGCGGTACTTGAAGCCCCAACCCCCACCCCCCCTCCCCCATAGTGTCATGTAGCATCTGTGTAGTCTTATCTATAGATCCTATTACTACTGACCAAGCACATCAAGGTCACTGCAGTGTCATGATAAAACAAAGTACAGCCATGCGGTACTTGAAGCCCCTCCCCTCCTGTAGTATCATGTTTACAAGAAAACAAGGGGCCATATGATTACTAGAAAATCTGAGCATTGGGGGTATGCCCTGAACTACTTGGAGATTACCTGGTGGGGGTGGGGGAAGGGTTTAGACTGAACTCACTTATGAGACTTCTAGTGATGGGGCATGATGTGATCTTGTCTGGTGATTGGGTAATAGTAATGCTTGAACCCATACAGAGACACTTTGGGTAATGGTAATGTAAGGTTTTGGTAATGGGTTAATTCTAGAACTCCTTTGGAAACAATCTCGTTGTGGCGGGGGGGGGGGGGGGGGG